>PVJS01055589.1:0-12606 GCA_004027185.1 Glis glis
CGCCTCGCTTGCTCCGGCCTCGCCACCGCGCTGCAGACCCCGCCCACCGCGCGCCGTCATGCCTGGGCCCCACCTACCGCTCTCCCGGCCCCGCCCTCCCAGCGCCCTCACGTCCCGGCCACGCCCTTCGCGCTCCAGGCCGCGCCGGTGGCGCGCCCTCACGCTCCGACCCCGCCCACCGCGCTTCGAGTCCGCCTGCCGCGCGTCCTCACGCTTCGACCCCGCCTATCGCTCTCCGCCCCGCCCGCCGCGCGTCTTTCTGGGCCCCGCCCATCATGCCCCGCCCACCTGCCGTGCTCCCTCAGGTCTAGGCCCCGCCCTTCATTCGCTGGCCCCGCCTTCAATGCGCCCTCACGTTCCGGCCCCGCCCCTCGCGCCACGCTGGTCCGCCGCGCGCTCTCATGCTCCGGCTCCGCTGCACTCCAGACACCGCGCTTTACACCTAAGACCGCACCCGCCAGACGCCGCCGCCCGGCCCTCCGCGCTAGAGTCCCCGCCAGTCGCGGGCCAGCGTCTGGCACACTTCAAGGTCCCACCCTCCGCGCACTCCTTCTAATCAGAGACCCCGCCCACCATTCGCAGACGCCCCGCCCTTCGTGCGCTAAGCCCCGCCCCTCTCGGGCCTCTCCCGAGGTCCACAGCCTCCCGCCCACCCCGATCGGGGCCCCGCCCTCGAGCTCCGGCGCGCGGCCCCTTTAAGAGGCCGCGTGCCCCGGGCCCCCGGCCGGGGTGCAGGAGTGACCAGTTGGGCTGACACACCCAGGTCGAGGGTCGCCGGGGAGAGGACGCGGGCTGCGGGGGGATGGGCCCGGAGTGACCGCTGCTGAGCTCGCTCAGTCGAGGGTCCGGCGCGGGCACGGGCGCGGGCTCGGGGCGCGGCTCCCGGCGGCCAACGGAGGGACGGCGAGGCCGAATCTCCGCTCCAGCTGCCATGGAAAAGTACCAGGTGCCGAGATGTGCCCGGCGGGGAAGCGGTCACTGACCCGGGCCAGCGCCAGGTTCACCCAGGGAGGACTCGGGGGTGACCTCCACCTCCACAGGCCGCCTCCTGGACGCCCTTCCCCTCTCTGGACCTCAGTTTCCCCCTCTAAATTGATGGACTTTAAGTACTCCCAGCCCAGACCGTTTGAGGGTGGGAACAGCTCCCCGGTCCTAGCCGGGTCCCTGGCTGCGGGTCTAGATGCAGAAGGAGCCCGGGGATGCTCAGAGCACGTGACAGGAGCCCCCGTCTCCTGCCAACACCCCTGGGTCAGCAGGGCGCTGAGACAGGAGGATCACAGATTGGAGGACAGCCTCAGTAATAGTGAGACTCTCTGCAACTTAGTGAGACCTTGTCTCAAAATAAAAATAAAATAGGTCTGGGGGTCTGATACAGAGGTTAGAATGCCCTAGGTTCAATCCACAGTACCCCCCCCACACACACACACACACAAAAGAAAACACCCCTGGGTCTGCGTCCCAGACCTGGGCAATTCAAAGATCTGCTTACCTGAAAATGAATGGGCATTTGTTTAACCACTTCTACACCTAATATATTAGCTTTATTAGATGTTAGATTCAGCCAGGCGTGGCGATGCACACCATTAATCCCAGTACTTGGGAGGCTGAGACAGGATAGTAGGTTTGTGACCAGCCTCAGCAACTTAGACTTTCAGCAACCTAGCAAGACCCTGTTTCAAAACAACAACAAAAAAACAGGGCTAGAGGGATAGCTCAGAGGTAGAAGGCCTCTGGGTTCAATCCCCACCTCTGCCCCAGGGCAGGGCTCGCTCTTGGCTGCCCATCAGTCTACTCTGTGGGTTGGAGAAGGGGCAGGGAGTTGGGGAAAGAGCTCCAGAAAGGGCCTCAAAGAGAGAGGATGGGGCTCCACCCTTAGAGGGCTTCTTTGACCATTTCCCCTACTGCATGGTGGGGAGGCGATGCTGCCGGCCCCACTGGGGAAGCTGGGAGGACCAGCCAAATCGTGGGAGTTGAGTGCACATTGGAAACTGCAAAGTGGTGTGCGTTTCCTGAAAGCTTCTCTCCCTTGCTGGCAGATACTGTCCCAGCTGAGTCCTGGGGCCCTGGGGGTGAACCTAGTGGTGGAGGAAACAGAAACCAAAGTCAAGTATGTGATAAAACAGGTAAGAGGCAGAGCCCTGTGACCCAGGGAGGTGTGGTTCTGTGACAGTGGTTTTCCTAAAGTGAGTTCATCATCCTTGGGTTAGAGAAAGGCTTCCTGGAGTCTTCTGGGCCAGCAGGGAGGAGACAGACCTGGTTGGGGTAGACCAGGCATGGCATGAGACTCTCCAGGCTTCCTGCTGTATGTGGCCCCCTCACCTTGATGGGGAAGGAATGCTGATTTTTACTCCACCACCCACATCATCTGTCGTTCACTCATCCATACTGCATGCTTGGCATGGACTCATCGAATCTCCCAGCAACCCTGCCAAACAGGAACAATGACCCCTGTTTCCAGTGAGGCTTAGGGCAACACCATACTAGCCAAGGCACAGTTTCCAAGAGAACTTGATTTCTGAGCAACATGGTGCTACAATACAGGGTCACTAGTTTTACTAAAAGGGAGCCAGGCCCAGAGAGGGTAGGGACTGGCCAGAATCACACAGAGCTAAGGGCAGGACAGCACCGCAGGGTGGGTGTGCAGGCCTGTAGGAGCACACGCCTTAGTGTGCCCAACAGAGGTTTCCAGGGGAAAAGAGCTGCTCTAAGAGTCCGTGGCACACGCTCCTCTTGAGGTGGCAGGGACACAGCAGAAGCAGGGACTGCCCTTGTAGGTAGAGGTGTCTCCTTAGCAGCCTCTCCTCTGCCAGGCCTCTGTCTATGCAGCTCAGCAGCCTCATCCCCAGGCAGCTGGACCTAGAGTCCTCAGTCGCCTCCTGTTCTGTTGCTGACTGGCTGAGGGGTCGCCCCTTGACGTATGGGCCAGTGAGTTTGCTGGCTGCCTGCTGGGCAGTTAAGGGGCTTTTTAAAAAGCCAGTTCTTTCTGAATAAAGACTGGAAGAGGGAAGCACAGGTAGGAGCTTTTGTGTCCTTCCCATCTTTTTTCAAGTATTTATAAACTTTCTTGTTCCTGTAAGAGTAGTAATGTTAAAGTTGGTAACATGGTTTTTCCTACCTAATAAATTACAGACATTGTCTCTTGTCATTACCACACCTTCCTCTGCTCCTGCTCTGGGGGCTGTGTGGCCTCCCATCTTGCTTGACCGGCTATAGTTGTTTCAACCCGTCCCCTCGTGTGGGATGAGTGTTTAGCTCATCAAGGGGGTGGGGTGGAAGTGGTGATGGTGGTGATGGTGGTAGTGATGGAGATAATGATGGTGGTGGTGATGGTGATGGTGATGATGGTGGTAGCAATGGTGATGATGATGGTGATGGTAATGGTAATGGTGATGGTGGTGGTGATGGAGATGATGGTGGTGGTGGTGATGGTGATAGTGATGATGGTGGTAGCAATGGTGATGATGATGGTGATGGTAATGGTGATGGTGGTGGTGATGGAGATAATGGTGGTGGTGGTGATGGTGATAGTGATGATGGTGGTAGCAATGGTGATGATGATGATGGTAATGGTGATGGAGATAATGGTGGTGGTGATGATGGTGGTAGCAATGGTGATGATGATGGTGGTGGCGTTGGTGACAGAGAAGAGGTGGTAATGGTGGTGGCGATAGTAATGAGAATGGTGATGGTGGCAATGATGGTGGTGGCGGTGGTGATGATGGTGGTAATGGTGGTAGTGATGGTGATGATGGTGGTGGTGATGGTGGTGATGATGATAATGATGACTGATGGTGGTAGTGATGATGGTGATGGTGGCAGTGAGGGTAATGACGATGGTGATGGTGGTGGTGATGATAATAATGGTGATGTGGTAGTGACAGTGATGATGGTAGTGATGGTAGCGGTGGTGATGATGATAATGGTGGTGGTGGTGGTAGTGACAGTGATGGTGGTGGTGGTGATGGTGGTGGTGGCATTAGTGACAATGAGGATGGCGGTGATGGTAGTGGTGACGGTGGTCATGGTGGTGGTTGTGATGATAATGATGATAATGGTGGTGGTGGTAGTGACAGTGATGGTGGTGATGATGGTGATGGTGGTGGTGGTGGTGATAATGGTGGTGATGGTGGTGGTGGTGATAATGGTGGTGATGGTGGTGGTGGCATTGGTGATAATGTGATAGTGGTGGTGGTAATGGTGGTGGTTCAAGATGTCTACTGAAAGCTGGATGTGGTGGCACACGCCTGCAATCCCAGTACTTAGGAGGCTGAGACAGGAGAATCACAGGTTCAAGGCCAGCCTCAGCATCTTAGTGAGACTCTATTTCAAAATAAACCAACAAGGGCCGCGGGTATAGCTTGGAGGTAGAATGCCCCTGTGTTCATCCTCAGTATAAAAAAATGGTGTTCACTGAGCTGGTGTTTCTGTGTCCCTGCAGGTGGAATGCATTGATGAGCATCAGGCTGGCGAAGCCCTGGAGGAGGTAATTCTCTGGGTGTTTCCTTCTCTAGAAAATGTGGCGCACACACGTGGAGACCGTGCTTTGCGCCTGTTGTTGAGTAACAGAATGAAGGGAAGTCTGGGATGGAGGGTCCTAACTAGTTCTTTTTTTTTTTTTTTGCGGTACCGGGGATTAAACCCAGGGGCGTTCTACCTCGGCGCTACACCCCCGGCCCTATTTTTTTATGCTTTATTTTGAAACCGGGTCTCACGAAGTTGCAGAGGGCCTCACTAGGTGGGGGGGGGGAGAGAGGAGAGAGAGAGGGTGCGGGCGCGCGTGCACACGCTGAGGCTGGCCATGAACCCGGATCCTCCGGTCTCCGCCTCCCAAAGTACTGGGATTACAAGCGTGCGCCACCACGCCCGGCCCTAACTAGTTCTTGCCCAGGCCGCAAAGGGAGTGTGTGCCCAAAACATTTCTTTTTTTTTTTTCAAATGGTACTCAGGATTGAACTCAGGGGCATTCTACCTCTGACCTATATCCCCAGCCCTATTTTAATTTTTTTATTTTGAAACAGGGTCTTACTAAATTGCTGAGGCTGCCTTTGAACCTGCAATCCTCCTGTCCCAGCCTTCCAAGTATTGGGATTACAGGCATGCACCACCACACCCAGCTTCAAAACCCCATTTCTTTTTCTTCTTTTTTTTTTTTTTGTGGTACTGGGGATTGAACCCCGGGGCCTTCTACCTCCGAGCTACACCCTCAGCCCTATTTTATTTTATTTTATTTTTATTTTTTTTGCGGTACCGGGGATTGAACCCAGGGGTGTTCTACCTCCGCGCTACACCCCCGGCCCTATTTTTTATACTTTATTTTGAAACCAGGTCTCACGAAGTTGCGGAGGGCCTCACTAAGTAGAGAGAGAGACAGGGAGAGAGAGAGAGAGAGAGAGAGAGCTGAGGCTGGCCGCGAACCCGGATCCTCCGGTCTCCGCCTCCCAAAGTACTGGGATTACAAGCGTGCGCCACCATGCCCGGCTTATTTTTTAAATTTTGAAACAGGGTCTCGCTAAGTTGCTGAGACTGGCTTTGAACCTGCAATCCTCTTGTCTCAGCCTCCAAAGTACTGGGATTACAAGTGTGTACCACCACACCTGGCAAAAACACCTTTTTTTTTTTTTTTGCAGTACCAGGGATGTTCTACCTCCGAGCTACACCCCCAGCCCTATTTTTTATACTTTATCTTGAAACCGGGTCTCACTAAGTTGCAGAGGGCCTCACTAAGTAGCTGAGGCTGGCCGCGAACCTGGATCCTCCTGTCTCTGCCTCCCAAATACTGGGATTACAAGCGTACGCTACCACGCCCGGCTTCAAAAACACCATTTCTAAAAGCATGTGTTGATAACTAAGAATGCAGGTTCCTAGAGAAGATAAAGCTTCACTGTTGGCTCAGTCTTTAGCTAATCTACCAATAACCATCTTTCAAAAGATTCTTTTTAGCAATTTATGGAGGCCCTCAGCAACTTAGCAAGGCCCTGTTTCAAAATAAAAAATAAAATAGGGCTGAGGGTGTAGAATGCCCCTGGGTTCAATCTCCAGCACCTATATATATATATATATATATTTTTTTTTTTTTTTTTTCCTTCAGGCCCAGAGGTGTAGCTCAGTGGTAGAACACTTGCCTAGCATGTGCAAGGCCCTGGTTTCCACTCTCAGCATCACAAAAAAGGATTTTTTCCCTTCAATTAGAAAAGTATTAGTTACAGTAAAAAAATTAGGAAATACTGAATTATTAGCCAGTGGCACACACCTGTAATTTGGGAGGCTAAGACAGGAGGATTGCAGGTTCAAGACCAACCTCAGCAACTTAGTGAGACCCTGTTTCAAAATAAAACGTTAAAACAGACCGGCCGAGGTTGTAGCTCAGAGGTAGAATGCCCCTGGGTTCAATCCCCAGGAATTCTCCCCAAATAATCCAGATTTAAAGCACGTCTGTAATCCCAGTACTTGGGAGGCTGAGACAGGAGGATTGCAGGTTCCCGGCCAGCCTCAGAAACTTAGTGAGGCCCTCTGCAACTTAGTGAGACTCTTTCAAACTAAAAAATAATATAGGGTTGGGGGTGTAGCTCAGGGTTATAATGCCTCTGGGTTCAGTCCCCAATACCCCCCCACACACACACCGATTTATTGAACAAAGGAAATGTAAATTACCCTGAATTCTACCCTCCAGAACTGAGTAGTGGCCACAGCCTAATCTACAATAAAATTACCAAGTCGAAAAACTCCAAGTAGTTTTCCTTGGCCTTTCTGAAGTTTCACCGGGGGTGAACTGTGTCCCCTCCTCCTTTGTGGGCACAAGTTGGTCTTCTTTCTGGACCTGCCCCCCTTTGCGCTTTGCCAGCCAACACTGCTCGGGTCCGCAGTGTGACAGACACACGGGATGGCCCCAGGCACGTTCTGACATGTGGAAAGGAGAGCATGCCGGGCCTGTCTGCGGCGCCACCCGCCACCGTCACACTGGCGCACCCAACGCTCCCTCCCCTGTCGCCGGGCAAGCTGCTCTCTCACGCAGCCTGCCGTCTGAGCACTGGCCCATCTGCCTCGTGGTCTCCGGGTGGCCATTTCTGCTGCCTAGTTGGTTGTTTTTCAGAGCACTTTCCCGGGGCGGGGGCACTGGGTGCTCCGGGTGGGTCCACCTGTGGCCTTTGGCCGCGCCACCGTCTCCTCCGCACCAGCACTCCCCCGGCTTTGGCTCACTGTGAGGCTGAGTCCATCACCGGTTTCATTTGCAGTTTGGGGTTTGGATTTAATGGTGCTGGGGATGGGACCCAGGGCCATACGCAGGATAGGCAAGCCCTGTACCAAAGCCACACCCCAGCCCACCACCGTCCTCGGATGAGCCTGTGAGGCTCAGAGATGTTGAGGGGCCTTGATCTCAGTCACACAGCACAGCCAGCACATGATGGGCTTCACTGGACCCGCTGGCTCCTAACTGTCACACTGCGCAGCCTTCCCACGCCGGTCCCTGCCCTGCCAGGACCAGCAGCTTGCGTTTGTGCTGGGGTGTGTGACAGCTCTGATGGGGCACCGTGCTTCCCGACCATTTCCTTTGTTCTCATCCCCACAGCTGATGCCCCTGCTGAAGCTTCAGCATAACCACATCTCCCTGTACCAGGAGCTGTTCATCACGTGGGACAGTGAGGTGGGTCAGCTGGTACCCACGGCTCAGTGGGCACTACCAGGCGGCAGGACGGGGCACCGCGGGAGGCCCTTTCAGCCACTTTAAACGTGGCCACCCCGGCTCAACACTTGCTGGGGCCAGGTACCAGGCTGGGGCTTCCTGTGTGTGATCTCAAGTGAGCTCCCCAGGCCTCATCGCGGGAGGGCTAGTAACCCACTTTGCAGAAGAAACAGGCTGGGAGCGACAGGTTCCTCCGGGTTTCCCAGCCAGTATGTGGCCAGGGCAGGAACCAGGCTGGTGGGCCCGACTCCAGCACTGTGCATGTGGCTCCCAAGCTTGGCCCCAGCCCCAGTGGAGCGGGTCTGTGCCGCTGGCCCAGAGTTTGACTTCGGTGGAAGGGGCTGGCCCTAGGAAGCTGTTCCCCTGCTGCTGCTGCCATACGTCACCGGGCCCCTTACTCCCATAGCTTTTGCATAGTTACTGAGCAGCCTCATGTCCTAGAAGGTCCTAGGAACCATGCTAGAAGCACAGTCCTCATTTTCCTGAGGGAGCCTGGAGCTCAGAGAAGTCAAGGAGCTCCCCAAGGCCACACAGCTAAGTGAGGATTCATACCCCGTGCCCAAGCCCTGTGTCCCATGGGCGATATGGCTTCCTATATTTACAAGGAATGGGAGCTCTCCAGTTACTTCAAATGGGGCTAAGGTGAAGGGGGGGACATGGAGTGGGGACAGGGGAAGCTGGAGATGACAGAAGGCTGCGAGGCCTCTGCTAGGTGTCAGGCCTTTATTACATCTCCACGTCAGTGTCCCTACCTGGAGCTGACACCCCAGGGGCTGGATGGGGACAGAGGGTCCCTCCTCATCAGCTGGGACCTCAGTGCATGCACCCACAAATATTTCCTGAGCATCCCCTGATGCTCATAGAGAGGGGACAGAAAAGTTGAAAGGACAGTCAGTACGGAGGGAGCGCAGACCTGGTGTGGGCTGCGTTTGCTGGGCTCCGGGCCAGGCAGGATCCTCAGGGAAGGGGGTCTCAGCTGAGCCCCGAGGGAGGAGCAGTCACCATGCAGGGTGAGGGCGGGCCACGCGTGCAGGAGCAGGGCGGCTGTGGCTTTCGGGGAAGTACAATGGGCCTGCAGTGGTGGGGCCCGGAGAACAGGGAGAGGTGAGGCAGGCAGTGCTCCCATAGCCCCTGTGGGTAGTGTGGCCACGCGGGGGCCCCTGAGCGACTGGCCCCACGGACCCCCGAGGCTTGGGCTTCGGGTAGCTGGTGAGGGCCTCGTGCCCTGCAGATCTCCTCTCTGTTCCTCTGCCTGGTGATGGAGTACAGCAAGGGCAGCCTCCAGGACGTCATTGCGAGTAAGAGGAAGGAAAAGGCCATCATGGACTCCGAGGTAAGACGGGCCCTCCGCACCACCAGGACTGGGCCCCGCAGTGGGGATGAGGGGAGGTGGTGCCACGAGAGTCCAGCCTTGTGTCTTCCCTGTGCGTGCTGAGGCAGCGCGTGCACGAATCCCGGGTGCACGCCTTGCTTGCAGGCCCCCAACCTCCACCAAGCAGGACAGAGGCCGTGCCAGAAGCCCCAGGCTCCCCTCCATAGGTATGATGGGGTTTCAGTTCCCGAGCCCGACAGCATGGCATGGGAGGAGCCTGGTTCCTTCACCCTGGGATCATCGTTTCTGAGTGTTGATCTCGGCCTTAGGCACCATGGCTGCAGCCAGATCACTGGTGCCTGAGTGTCGGGCACCGCGGCCGCAGCCAGATCACCGGTGGCTGAGTGTCAGCCTCGGCCTTGGGCACTGCAGCCGCAGTGCTGTTCCGGTCTGTTCGTCGTTTCCAGTGTGGGGCTGTTTTGGATGAGGCTGCTAGGAACACCACTGGAAGTCCACCTGGGAGTGAGTCACCGGGTGGAAGAGACGTGTGTGACTCCAGTAGGTGTTCCAGACAGTTCTCCAAGGCAGTCCGGGTGACCAGTGTGTGCTCTCACCACCAGCTGTGGGGTGCCCGGGACCCAGGGTGGCTGACACTTCAGTATGGTATCAGTCTTTTTTTTTTAGACTGAAGGTTGAACCCAGAGGCGTTCTACCTCCAGACATCCCTATTCCTTTTTTTATTTTTCATTTTGAAACAGGGTCTCTCTAAGTTGCTGAGGCTGGTCTCGAACTTGTGATCCTCCTATCTCAGATTCCCAAGTACTGGAATTATAAGCCAGATTTGTGTCAGTCTTTTGTGTGTGTGTGTGTGTGTGTGTGTGTGTGTGTGTGTGTGTGTGTACTGGGGATGGAACCCAGGGGCATTCTACCTCTGAGCTACACACCCAGCCCAATTGTTTTGTGGGTGTGTGTGTGTGTGTGTAGTACTGGGGATTGAACCTGGAAGCATTCTACCTCCGAGTTACACCCCCAGCCCTATTTTATTTTTATTTTGAAACAGAGTCTTGTCTTCGGTTCTTACTTCCTGAGAGAAAGGTTTCAAACAAAGAGCATGAATAAGGGGATATAAGAGGTTGCCTAGGGAAGTGGGGCCCCAGTTTAAGAGAAGGCTGTGATTAGGGGTACATTCCAAGGAAAGGGTCTGGGTCAGTCTGTTTCCAGAAGTGGAAAACATACATGACTGCCCCATGTGGTGGGACGTATTTACTCTGGAAACCTCCCCCCGCCCCCCATGCGTATGATTTGGGGGAGGAAACATCTCTCTTTTTGCCAGCTCCTGCACTGTTTCTACCATGTTGGGAACTTTGGGATGGGGGCAGCGTCTAAAATGGCGATCGCAGCTGGGCTGTGGACCTCCATATCTCTTCTCAAGAGGGCCAGCCCATTCCTTTCCCTGCCCTGCTCCTCTCTAACTACCTAACATCACTGCTCTGAGTGGTCACCGCCTGGCAGCAGCTGCGTGGAGCCCCACCCTAGAGCTTCCAGCCCCTTTCCCATGCCAGCGTCTCCTGCTTCTTCCCCAGTGGATGCAGGACATCCTGGGCCAGGTGCTGGATGCACTGGAGTACCTGCACCAGCTGGACATCATCCACAGGTGACAGTCCTGGGACTGGCCAGCCTCTCGGGTAACACTCAGCTGGGTAGGATGGTACCTTCCCTGGCCCTGCCAGACAGGGGGCAGGGAGCCTCCCCAGGCAGCCTGGAGTGACTCACCCCAGGGCACACAGCTGCCTGACGTGCACCTGGCAGGCGGAGTGGTTCCAAAGTGCTAGGGAAGGTGCAGATAAGACACTGAAGAGAAGAGGTGGCACGGCCTCTGGACCAGCCTTCGACCTGCCAGTAGCACAGCTTCCAGCTCTGGGACCTGCAGTGGGAAGGGCTTCGATTCCAAACACACATGTCTTATTTATTTGTGTGTGTGTGGTACTGGGGATTGAGAAGAGAAACCAGGCGTGGTGGTGCATGCCTATAATCCCAGTACTTGGGAGACTGAGACAGGAGGATTGCAGATTCGTGGCCAGCCTCAGCTACTTCATGAGGCCCTCCGCAACTTAGTGAGACCCTGTTTCAAAATAAAAAATAAAATAGGGCTGGGGGTGTAGCTCAGAGGTAGAATGACCTGGGCTCAATCCTCACTACTACAAAAGTAAATAAATAAAATAGGAGAGAAAATCCACATGGGCCCTGGGTACAAAGGGAATACCCATGATCCCATGTTAACATCACTGGGCATTACAGAATGGTGGAAAATCAGTCCCCAAACCAGTGTGTAGCTAAAATCTGTAGAGGGCCACCAGGTTAACTAAGGGACCTCTGGGGTTGATTTTACTCCTATGTGGAGTCCCTTCCAATTTAAAACAACTGAGAAGATTTTATGTTTACAGGAAGCAGCTATTTACCAAGTGGGCTGAGAAGGGGCATTTTCTGGAGGAGAGAGGAGGGGTGGGGCTGCTGCTCAGAACCGGAAGGGCCCTGGGGAGTAGGGCTGCAGCCCATGGCCTCCAGGAGTCGCATCTCTTGGGTACAGGAACCTCAAGCCGTCTAACATCAGCCTTGTCAGCCACAGCCGCTGCAAGCTGCAGGACCTGAGCTCCAACGTGCTCATGACCGACAGGGCCAAGTGGAATGTCCGTGCTGAGGAAGGTAGCTGGGGTCCTCCCGGGCAGGAAGGGAGGCAGTGACCACTCTGGGTGCTGAGCAAAGAGTTCAGAAGTCCCCACAGCCCCCCTGCCTTCGTAGCTGAGTGCCAACAGGGTCCAAATGACAGCCAACATCGGAGAGAAAGAGGCCTGAAGGACAGAGCAGTGGCTGTGGTGCCCCAAATGTCAACCTTCGTGGGGAAAGGATTGCCCTCGAGGGAAGGAAACTGAAATGTGGGGGGTGGAGGGCCTGTGGAGTGCAGCACTGGTTAGACGCCGTACTGTTCTGGGTCCTGAAGTAACCCTGGAGGTGGTGGGGTGCAGCTGGGCTTCAAGCTGTAATAGCTGTCCCAGATGGAAAGAGCAACTACAGTGCAGAATTCGAGTCCTGGGGTGGCAGTGGCTGGTGGTACTCTGCCCTTGGTACACACAGGATAGGTGGGTGGATGGGTGGTAGGGTAGATCTATGGGTGGGTGGGTGGGTGGGTGGACAGTAGGGTAGGTCTGTGGATGGGTGGATGGGTCGTAGGGTAGGCCTATGGATGGGTGTGTGGGTGGATGGTAGGGTAGGTCTATGGATGGGTGTTGTGGGTGGATGGTAAGGTAGGTCTATGCATGGGTGGGTGGGTAGGTAGATGGATGGTAGGGTAGGTCTATGGTTGGGTGGGTGGATGGTAGGGTAGGTCTATGGATGGGTGGGTGCATGGACTGTAGGATAGGTCTATGGATGGATGGGTGTGTGGGTGGATAGTAGGGTAGGTCTATGGATGGGTGTGTGGGTGGATGGTAGGGTAGGTCTATGGATGGGTGTGTGGGTGGATGGTAGGGTAGGTCTATGGATGGGTGTGTGGATTAGTGGTAGGGTAGGTCTATGGATGGGTGTGTGGGTGGATGGTAGGGTAGGTCTATGGATG
>PVJS01055591.1:0-12606 GCA_004027185.1 Glis glis
TCTCCAGATCTTTCCATTTTCTTGCAAATGCTGTTATTTTGTTCTTCTTTATTGCTGAGTAGAATTCCATTGTGTGTATTTCCCATAATTTTGTAATCCATTCATCTGTTGATGGACATCTAGGTTGGTTCCATAATTTGGCCACTGTGAATTGTGCTGCTATGAACATGGGTATGCATATATTACTGTAGTTTTCTAGAGAAAAATGATATTTGAAGGCACAAATATGTGAAGTGTAGGAATAAGGAAGTAGAGTGAATATAACTGCTCTAGGCTGAATTATGTTCCCCTCAAATTTATATCTCAAATTCCTAACTCTCAGCATCTCAAACTATAACCATACATTGAGATAAAGTATGAAAGAGACAACTAAATTTAAAAATGAGACTGTTTAGGTGGGCCCATAATCCAACATGACTGGTGACCTTAGAAGAAGACGAAGATACACCCTGGATACACATGCATAGAGGGATGACCATGGAAGAGGCAGCAAGAGGTTGGCCATCTGGAAGTCAAGCAGGGATGCAGCAGGAGAAACCAGCCCTGCCAGAACTTTGATTTGGACTTCCGTCCTCTAGAATTGTGAAAAACTAAGTATCTGCTGTATAAGACATCCAATTTGTGCCAGTTTGTTATGGAAGATTGATCAAGCTAATAGAATACCAAAGGAGCAACATCTGGAGACCCTCAAAGTGTGGCACTATTGATGGCTAGAGATACTAATAATGTCATGCTTTGTCCTACAGAATAATATGGCTGTGTGTTCAGGACCACAGAGCTATCCACTTGGAATGAGAAGTTAGAGTTGGGCATGCATTCTAAAAGCATAAGTAAAATGGTTAACTACCCATTTAATTAAGAAATCATTTTATCATTCAGATAGTACTCTTACAGCTTCTAATCTGTGAATACCCTATTACTGAATAGTGGGATTGTGACATCATAGAAGCCTTCTCTTTGAATGAGTGCTTATTGTTTCCTTATTGGCAGAAATAAAAGTATCATAGAATATCAATATACCCAAAGGAGGAAAATAATTCCAATCCTCAAGTAGACAAGATTATTGGGGTAACTCCGGCAGATGCTACTTGCTCCGTAGTCTTGCCACAGAGGGTGCTGCTTTAGGCAGCACCCTAATAACTACTCAGTGGTTCCCGCCACGGAAGGTCTCTGTTCCCTGCAGCTTCCGAATAACTACTCCGTGGTTCCTGCCATGGAAGGTCGCTGCCCAGACAGCTTCGATCAATAGTCTTCTCACACGAAACAACACAAGGTCTGATATAGTAATTTGCAAAATAATTACATTTAATAATTGGGGGATCAGGAAGGTGGTAGAGATGACAAATTCTCCTGGCCTTTGTAGCTACCACCTTGCTTTTATAGACACTTTAGACAAAACATCATAAAGGTTAATTAAATACAGAAATAAAAAATTATCATGGGTTACGGTAAAGAAGGTCAGTGAGGCAGACGTGATAAATTTAGGGGAAGGAGGGATTAACCATTACTGGGTGGAGATGACATCAAAGATGGCACCTTGAAGATTACACCAGGTCCCTTGGAATGTCCGCTTACGGACAAATCCCACCCAGCCAAATACCGTGTATTCAAACTGAGCTGGTCCAAGATGATAATCTCAGTGTGCTTCTAAGACAGGCCTCAGCCCTAGACATAAGATGACTCTTTTGTCATGGAAATTGTCTCAATATACAATATGAAGTGAGCTTTCCTCTCTTATTAATGTCTTACAAATGTGTTTTGGTAACATAGTAGACTTTCAGGTCCAGAAATGGATTTTCAAAATTTTCTAAACAAAGAGGTATGAATAGTCAAGATAGAAGAACACCTTGGTTCATGTAAACACACACACACACACACACATATACACACACAACTGGATATTGTTAGAAATATTATTTTTATCCAAAATAGAAAATATAGGTTTAGGGTTTGTCTTAGCATGTTTTGTGTTGCTATTGCAGACTACTACCTACCTACTAGGTACCCTGAGACTGGGCAGCTGTATACTGAACAGAAATATATTGGCTCACAGTCCTAGAGGCTGGAAAATCCAGGATTGGAGGAGCCAGCACTGGTGAGGGCCTTCTTGCTTTGTCATCTCATGGCTGAAAGGCAGAGAGACAGACAGACAGACCCAGAGATAGCTGGAAGGTCACCAATCTTGTCCTTTTAGAAGAAACTCACTCAGAGGTTGGGAAGTCCAGGATTGGAGGGGCCAGCATCTGGTAAGGGCCTTCTTGCTGTATCATCCCATGACTGAAAGGCAGAGAGGCAGACAGACAGACAGAAGGTCACCAATCTTGTCCTTTTAGAAGAAACCCACTCTTAAATGTACTCTTGTGGTAACATTAATCCACGAGGGCAGAGACGTCATGGCCTAGTCACCTCTCATTCCCCCACCTCCCAGTACTGCTGCATTGGAGATTAAGTTCCCATGCTTTTGTGGAGGCACATTCAAACCATAGCAGGGTTAAAAACTAATTTTTTCATTTTGTATGAATTCTATCACTTTATGTCATTACCTGTGTATCAACAATATGGAATAATATATCAGTTTAGGAGTTATTAAATAATATCCAGAGAATATATCATTATATAGCAGCTATGCATATTGAAACTGACTCATTAATGGCTAAACTGACATAGGAACAAATTTTGAAAGTCAGTAAGTCCTGGCAATAGGTTTTATGTGCCAGTTTATCTCAATTTCTCAAATTTCTATCCTCTATTCATTCCAATTGTCAGTTTTCTAAAAATGGATTCATATGAGAAAACCTAAAATTTTCTTTTCAAAATCTTGCAATATGTCAGGCATGGTGGCACACCTCTGAAATCCCAGTACTTGGGAACCTGAGACAGGAGGATCCCAAGTTAGAGGCCAGACTCTGCAACTTAGGGAGACCCTGTTTAAACCAACCAACCAACCAACCAACCAACCAACCAACCAACCAACCAAACAACCAATCAACCAACCAACCAACAAACAAACAAACAAAAACAAACAAAGTAAATGCAGCTCGGAGGTAGAATACTCTTGGCTTCAATCCCCAATACCACAACCACCAAAAAAAAATCTTGCAGTACGACAACAAAATTTAAAAAAATGTGGCCGGGCGTGGTGGCGCAAGTTTGTAATCCCAGTACTGGGAGGCGGAGACCGGAGGATCCAGGTTCGCGGCCAGTCTCAGCTACTTAGTGAGGCCCTCCGCAACTTTGTGAGACCCGGTTTCAAAATAAAGTATAAAAAATCGGGCCGGGGGTGTAGCTTGGAGGTAAAATGCCCCTGGGTTCAATCCCCGGTACCGCAAAAAAATAAAAAAATGTTAAGTAGGAAACCATCAACAGTAAGCTAGAAATGAATGATCTAAGCGGGCAAATATGTCTAACCTACAGGCAGCTTTTATTTGAGGATTTTCTAGTAAGCACTAGCAGGATTAAAAAAATTTAAACTAAAGAATTGAACTTAAAGGGAGGGACATTGTATTGACATATTCTTGAAATTAAACTTAAGTATCTGGTAATATGTTTTTTAAACAAAACACTAAATTTTATGTTAAATTTAACTTTCTATGACTATATATAAATATATGAAGAAACATGATGGTGGTTGATAAAGAAGGAAAAGAAAAAACTGGTCTATAAATGGGGCGAAATGGTCTATAATTTATATTCTTTCATAGGTCACAGTTTGGATCTGAGAGTCCTTGCAAACAGCTTCATGCTTTGGATCTGAAGAGTGACATTATTCCTAAAATTCTTTGTTTCCAACTATTTGACAGCTTCTCAAGTTTTTCTAGCAAGGACACAATATCAATAAAATAAAATCCGTAATTTGTTGACATCAAATGAACAAGCAAATATTAGGATTCATGGGAAAGATCACAAAAGTTGGTTGAGACATGCAAGGTACAGATTGTAGTGGACCAAATTGTTATAAAGCCTTTATGGGTTCCTATGATTAAATGAGACCAGATAATATTTCAGGGATCCTTCACAAAAGTTTGCTTTCTTTGCCATCGGATTAAAAATTATACCTGGGTTTGCATCAGTATTTGATATGCACTGATTATTCTAGCCTTCCTGCTGCTGCGTCCTCTCTTCTGTCCCCAGATTAGCTGTTGCAACGCAAGATACTTTGCAACTCCAGATTGCTTTTTCATTGTTAGGTTTTCCTTACAATTCCATACACAGTTATGCATTCATGCATGGTAGCTAATTGTTTGCTTAATTTGGCAACTGGGAGATTAGAATTATGTATTATCTATCTACCTAGGCAGCGATACGTTTGTAATGTCGTTTGCCTTACACACCCTCTTCATGTATATGAAATCTTCGGTAAATAAACCTTATTTCTCCAGAGTCTAGCTGTGACTGACATACTTTTGAATACATGGAGTAGATGCAATGTCAATACTCATCTATTAGTTAAGGAGAAAAGTATATCCCAGTGTAAGGGCTTGTGACACAGCCCTTTGCTGATTTGACTTTTCCGACAAGTTCATTGCTTGGGAAATTCCTAGAAAGGTGAGGGGAGGCGACGGCTGTTCGGGACCCTGCCAGGATTTGGGACGTTTCATGTAGGCAGGGGTTGGCTTGGCGCAGGTGGGAGCGCAGTCCACTCGCCGCTGCTTCGCGGCGGAGCCTGGATCGAGCACAGTGCAACCTGCCGCAGGGGCGGCTCCGGGCCCCGCCCTCCCGGCGCGCCGGGTCCGCGCGGGGCGGGACGGGACGGTATGGGGCGGGGCTACAACAAGCCCCGCCCTCACCTCCCTGCCCCGCCCCGCCCCGCGCCCCGCGGGTCACAATGTAGGGTTAGGGCGGCCGGCGGGCGGGGCTCCGCGGGGAGGAGCCGCCGGGCCGGGGCGGGGCGGGACTGAACGGGGCGGGGCTATATCAGGCCCCGCCCTCACCTCCCCGCCCCGCCCCGCCCCGCGCCCCGCGGGTCACAATGTAGGGTTAGGGCGGCCGGCGGGCGGGGCTCCGCGGGGAGGAGCCGCCGGGCCGGGGCGGGGACGGCGGCTGGGGGAGGGGAGGGAGGAGGAGCCGGGAGGAGGAGGACAGCGCCATTCCGGCCGGCCGCTCCCTCCGTCCCCTCGCTCCCTTCCCCGCGGCGGCCCGCGAGCCTCGGCGGGGAGCGCGAACGCGTGACGCGGCCCGGCCTCCCGCGCCCTCCTCCCGCTCCGTCCGCGCCCTCCTCCCGCTCCGTCCCGCGCCCCGCGTCGTCGCCGCTCATGGCCCGGGCGGCCGCGGACCCGGCGCGCTGAGGCTGCCGTGGGAGCCGCGGGGCCGCCGCCGTGGCCCTCGGTGCCCGCGCACGCCGGCCGCCATCGCCTGCGCGCCTGGCTGGTGGGGCCGCGGTCCACCCCGGCGTCCGCGCCGCCCCGCGGAGCTCGGCGGAGCCCGGCAGCCAGGGCCGGCCGAGGCGCGAGGAGCCCGCCGCCGCCGCCGCCGCCGCCGCCGCCGCGGGGGCCATGACCGTGGAGCAGAACGTGTTGCAACAGAGCTCGGCGCAGAAGGTGAGGCGAGTCCCCGCCGGCCTCCCCGGGCCGGCCTCCGCTGCCCCGGCCTCCCCCAGCGCGCCGGCCTCCGCTGCCCGGGCCTCCGCTGCCCCGGCCTCCGCCCGGCCGGGCGATCTGGGGGCGTCGCGCCGGGCAGTGCCAGGCTGCGTGTGCAAGCTGGGTGCAGTTTGCGGGTTTCCATCCACTTCCTTCTGCCGATTGTTTTCCGGTAACAGACCGTGCCAGGTATTGAGAGTGACCCTCACATTCCTCCAGTGCTCTACGCGGCTTCTTAATTAAACTTTATTCTCCTCTACTCCCCTTTCTCTTTATTCCCTTCTCTGTCTTTCAAGAATACCAGTTGTCATGTCTTTTAAACAGTTTATATTTCTTAAGTGGTAGTATTTCAGGCCTGCCATTCTGCAAAAAAAAAAAAAAAAAAAGATCTCCACCAAAATTTAATTGCCTGCCTTTTCTGGGCAGGAGCATTGACCAGGTAGACTCTCAATGTGCAAGTAGAAGATTTGGTTAGTTTCTTTTTTCTTTTCTTTCTTTTTTTTTTCTGAATGTACCATCCGTCTTTTAAGAAAGGACATCTTCCTGGCTATGTTATTCCAGGAATCTTTTGTCCCCTAAGTTTGACCTTGTTCTGTCGTTCACCCTTTACTCTTGCTTCAGTCACATATTCACATGGTCACCGACTTAAAAACAAATGTTTATGAAGCATCAAATCTTTATAGTGAGTACTGGGAGATCATCTTGCTATTCTAGATTTTGCTTTCAGAATCTTAAGTGCACTATCATGGCTTGCACCATACCTTGTAGAGTAGTTGGCCATGACTTGACCCCCCTCCCCATTTGTGTGAAAAGCATTTTGGGCAAAAGAGAAACTTTGCCTTAGTCATGTTGAAATTATGGGGATAATTAGGTTTACTGTGAACGACGACCAAAGCTGTGTTTGGTTTATCTGGGTGAGTAATGTATGCCCCACCCTGTTGTAGTTTTGGCATACGTTGTTATCGTCTACCTGTGCTTTAGAATAAGGCCGATTGTGCGAAAATGGACTATTTATATGCTGACAGCCTGCTAATGTATTGAGATTATTTTTAAAAATTTATGATACGACTTGAAGTATCTGAAGATGCTCCAGAATTTTGGAAAGCAAGGATTGTGTATTGTTATTTTAAGCACTTTGGGAAAGTTGCTTTTGAAACTCATGATGATGTTCCTAGTAAATTGAGAAGATTATTGCAGACTGCAGTTTATTTACAGTGAAATAATTCAATATTTAATAATGGGAGTTTAAAACAGTTTTCCTTCTAATGCTGACCATTCTGTTTTGTATATTTTGATCTTTTTTGATATTAAGTAGGTGATAATAGTTAAGAATTAGGAAGTATCCTGGTTATGTGAATAGTGAACAATAGTTAATATATTTGGTGTCATTTTGTTTATCATCTCTTCAATGTAGAATATTAAAAATTGTTTCAGGATCTGGGTTCGCGGCCACCTTCAGCCACTTAGTGAGGCCCTCTACAACTTCGTGAGACCTGGTTTCAAAATAAAGGATAAAAAAATAGGGCCAGGGGTGTAGCTCGGAGGTAGAACGCCCCTGGATTCAATACCCGGTACCGCAAAAAAAAAAAAAAAAGACAACACAACAACAACAACAAAAACTGTTTCAAAGTGGGAAATGGCAACAGTGGCATGAAATTTGTAAGTTTGTGAATTTTTAAAATTTGATTTTGACTAAATTGGTTTTAGCAGAGTCAGATAATGCTGACTCTATTGCCTGGTTCAGCAGTATATGCATAAAGTTGTAGAACCAAGAATCAAATTACTGAAAGTGATCTTGGTTATCAAATCCAATTTCCTAGTTTAAAGACCCCCCTCCATACATACACGAAAGGAGTAGTCCCTAATTCAAAATATTACTGTTATGATTCTATTTTCAGTATGTATACGTGTGCTTTAGATCATTTCATTGATATTGGAGAATTTTTTGGAGCAACATCTTTTTATACTTCCATCATGATATTTTTTTAAAAGAATCACTCAAATGTTTTTGTTTTCCAAGTCAACACACCATTTCTTTGTTAATCAATTAGAAATATTTAAAAATACTTATATGGTTATGAATACTTGAAACTATCTACCTCAAGTAAGTTGACAGATTTAAACACTTTAAGCTAAGAACTAGGAAGTAGACTTCAAGTTAGTAACTAGGAAGTGAGCTTCATACTTTAAAAGAAACAAAAGTGAAACTGTACTCAGTAAAAGGAGAGATGTCTAGTGCATGCTGCAGAGCCAGAATTTTAGCTGGTTTTCTGCTCTCCTTAAAAAGTTGTGTATGTGCACATTTATATGTTTTAAGTAAATAACAGTTTCCTATATTTTCAAGTTTTTTTTCCCTTTTACTATGGAGGGATGTCAGATTAATAATGCTTTTAAAAAAGCATGACTATACAAAGTTTTCTTAGGCCTTTTGTTCACCTACAGAGTAGTTTGTCACGATGTGGTACGACAAGACGGCTGTCCTTTCCCATGTGTTCTTTGCTTGATTACTGAAGGTTAGCCAAGCTAGGGAGTTATGAGATGTAGTAGAACTGCAGAGGGCTGCTTTCCTGAGGTCCAGATGTTACAGGTGAGTGGATTTGGTTGCAAATCAAGTACAGTTAAATCCTATAGTAATTTTAGTCTTGGATACCAATGTACAGCCATTTGCTTGATATTTTCCAAAGTGTAGGATCCTTAGATCTCAGAAATATGATACATAAATTCATGTTCCGAATGAGCATTCTTTAGTGCAGCATTAGGAGCTTTCTTCTTCAGGAAGTAAGTTAAAGAAAAAGCGAGCATATTTACATTAAAGCATCATTCTGAGTTGAATAAAATATAAAGCTCCTAAGGGGACTTTGCCTGTATTTTTTCATTTTGGGGCTTAGAATTGTACTTTACACATGGTAGGATTAGAAAATAGTTAATAAGTGTAATAATGAATGGTTTCTAAAAGGAATGCAAGTATAGTACTTAGTTCCCTAACTAAATCTTGAGATTTAAATATTGAGAAGCGATGAAAACTTGAAACTGCACTCATGTGAGGAAAATAGGCAGAGGCAGTGAAAAGTCAGGATGTGGGTTAGATATAAATCACCTTGCCTTGACCTTGGGCAAGTCATTAAATGCCTCTAACCCTTCTTTTAAAGCCTTAACGTTAGTGTGATTAGACATGAGCAATTCTTTAGATTTGAGTGTTTACTGGAGTTAAGAAAGCATTTATTCTATATAGGGAGGATAAAAAATTGAAACAGATGGAGGCAGAGGAATCTTATGGATCTTTACAATCAACTTTTACTTAATTATGTGAATAGTGTGGGTTAGATGGGAAAGATGTCCCAAATTAACCAAATTCAGTGTTGAAACTCGAAAAATAATATAAACTGGGTAAATTTCTTAGTTCAAACATCATGTAGCACTCTCTAATTTTAGATGTCATCTAAGGTTATAAAAATATACAATACAACACTTGACAGCTAATAATACTTAAATGTTCCATGAAAGGGACATTCTTTACTATGAAATAGCTGGTTATATTGTTATTAGCATAACACTTGATTTGAGGGGAAAGGTAGTGAGATCCAGTGCTTATTCCTTTCTTATTCCTTCCCTTTTCACCTAATTTTGATTTGTATACTAACATTATGTCCATCTTTCTTTGTGAATTGTCATCAGTTCTCAGGGTTTTTTGATTTCAATATATCATTTTGATCTCTTTCTTGTAATTATTTATACCTATTTTTCATTTTATTATTTGTTTGCTTTAGCTAAGGTTGTAGAATACTACCAGGATCAATATTAGTTTCTGTTATGTATTCCTTTTTTTTATGGTACTGGGGATTGAACAGGGGCACTCTACCTCCAACTTACATCCCCAACCCTTTTTTATTTTTTATTTTGAAACAAGATCTTGCTAAACTACCCTGTGCTACTGGCTACTGGCCTTCAATCATCAATCCTCTTGTCTCAGCCTCCCAAGAACTCGTGTGTCTCAGCCTTCCAAGAACTGCCAGGTGTGTGCCACAACTCCTGGCACTATTATGTTTTTTAGTTATGATATGGGAGTTTCCTTATACTGTATTCCTAAGTTTTCTAAATGTTTTGAAATCAGATTTAGATATTGACTGTCAAATGTCTTTTTTCTTTTTGCAAGGAATGATGTTATGTTTTGGGTCAATAAAATAATAATTCTAAGCCAGGCGTGGTGGCGCACGCTTGTAATCCCAGTACTTGGGAGGCTGAGACAGAAGAATCCAGGTTGGTGGCCAGCCTCAGATACTTAGTGAGGCCCTCTGCAAGTTACTGTTTCAAAATAAAGAATAAAAATAGGGCTGGGTTGTAGCTGGGAGGTAGAATGCCCCTGGGTTCAATCCCCAGTGCCAAAAAGTAATTTAGATTAACACATGAATATTTACTGTGTACTAATTGTTAGATACTATTCTAGGAGTCTTGGAATTTTAAAATTTAATCTTCCCATTTACCTAATGAAGTGAGCACTATCCCCCCACCCCCACCCTTATTGTAGCTGAGTTTTGAGAACTGAAACAACATTTCATCCCTAGTATGTGTTGAGAAACTCAGGGATGGGATTCACAAGCCCCTGCTATTGTTTCAACTGTATTGCTTCAACTCTCCTTCAGTTTCTGGTAAAACCTAGTTTGCCATGATGTCCTATTATTTTGATATATTTCCAAACATAATATACTTGAAATTAACCTAGAATTTAGTGTGCATGTATGTGTGTATATTCTTTAATGAGATTGGTTATAAATTTTACTTGTATTTCATATGGGCTAACAAGATAAAGTTAGCTCTTAAATTAATTAGAAAGCTTTTAGTGTTTTCCTATGCTTTTGGAATTATTTTCTATAGGATTAGATTGAGCTATTCAAATTGGTGATATTAAACTTAAGTATCTGTTACCTTGAAGAGTTGATGAATTTGACTTAATCAGGGCTGAGCTTCTTATTTAGAGCAAATTTTAGATAAGCTTTTCAAATTTTGCTTTACTGTCTTTTAGATTTTCTACCTCTTCAAGGGATCAAATTTTAAAAAGTTTTCCAGTTGTAGAAAATCTTACTAGGAAATTTTTCGTTTCATTTAGGTTTCCATATTTATTGGTCTACAGTTTTCTCTTAAATCTGTGTGTCTGTAGATCTCTACCCTTTATTTCTGTTTGCTTTGTTCTCAGTAATGTTTGCTAGATGCTGTTCTATTTTATTAATTTTTCAAAAATCTAGTCCATGTGTTTGGGTTATCAGTTGTTTTATTTTCTAACTTGTCAATTTTTAAATGTTTTTTTTAATAATTTCAAGCCAGACGTGGTGGCTGAGGATCCGGGTTTGCGGCCAGCCTCAGCTACTTAGTGAGGCTCTCCGCAACTTAGTGAGAACCTGTTTCAAAAAAAGAATAAAACAATAGGCTGGGGGTGAAACTCAGAGGTAGAATGGCCCTGGGTTCAAAGCCCAGTAACGCAAAAAAAAAAAAAATTTCAACCTTTTCTTTGGTGTTTATTGTTTATCTCGTTATGGCTCAAACCTCAACTTTTAGTACATTTCCCATCACATCATAGTTAATATTGAAAAGGCTTTGGGGAGTGAATTTTCATCTGATTTTGCTTTGTATTTGACTTTCTTTCATTATTTAAAAGATGCTTTAAAACCTTAGATGAGTAAAGAAGGCGACCTGAGGAAGATGGGAGGGGGGAAGAGGGAAACACCCTAATCACAGGATATATATACACAAACTTATCAAAGTCAACTACTGTGCTTAGCAGAGAAGAAGGAAAGGGGGAGGGAATGAAGGTGGGAATTGGGGGAAGGCTAATTGACCCATGTGTGCATGTATACTTCCACCACCCTGAAACCCCTCAAGGTATATGATTACAATGCACCAATAAATAAATAAAAAATATTTTTTTGTTTACATTTCAAGATAGCATTCCTTTAATTGTTGATTTTCAGTTTTGTTCTACTATGTTTCAAGAATATGGTTTGTAATAGTTGTAGAAGCTTATTAACATTTTCTTATGACCAAATGCAAGTGGTTTTAAGGAACATATGAAACAGACATGTATTCTCTGAAATTTATAGTTCTATATGTATGAAATGAACACATAGTATATTTGAATACTTCATATTTTCTTCTTGATCCATTAAATTCTGAGAGTTCTCTACTTTTAATGTGATTCATTAAATCTCTTTGTATTTCTAATGTATCTAAGCCAAAATTGTATTTTTATTTGTCTTTTAGTATTTAACCATTTGCATATGGTAATGTCAGAAATATTTAATCTATTTATATCATCTGCTTTCTTTTATTAGTCTTATTCTTCCATTCAATTTTGATGGATTGATCAGGTTTTCATTGTATCACCACTCCTACCTTTGCCTTTTATATTATCTTTTTCACTTATGCTTTTTAAATTTTAAATATGTATTTTTTGTGGTAGCATAAAAAGTTAATGAGTTTTCCCTCCTTCTCCTTATTTCCGGTAACATATCATGTTTTTACTCACAATACTCCTGGTTTTGTTGGGATGATTCAGAGTTTTAGTTCCAGGTGATGAATTTTCTTGTGTTATAGATATGTTGTTTGTTAACTAATTTTTAAAAATTAGCTATTTTAATTGTATTTTTTGTATCATATAATACTGTTTGAAGTCATTCTGTTTTGTTTTGTAGATAAATTAACTCTGTAAGCTTGTAAGATTTCCTCTTTTGTTTTAGAGTTCAGAAATTTCACTAGCATATATATGTATCTTTTCAGAAATCCAGCAGAGAATATCCAATTAAAAAACTTCAGTGTTCTTTCAGGAAAAGCTATATATTTCTCTTTTTATACTTTTATTGGTGCATTATAGTCTCACATAATGTAGTTCATAGTGATAGTGACATACATGCACAGTGCACTTGCTGGGTTTTCCCCCTTAGTTGAATTTCAGATACCATTCATCTCTTGCTTGTTTTAGATTTTTTTTTTCTGCGGTACCGGGGATTGAACGCAGGGGCGTTCTACCTCCGCGCTACGC
>PVJS01055592.1:0-12606 GCA_004027185.1 Glis glis
AAAAAAAAAAAAAAAAAAAAAAAAAAAAAAAAAAAGATGATTTCATTAACTGTTGTATTGCCAGTACCTACAGCATTGACTGGAATGTAGCAGGAACTCAATAAAGATTTTTTTAATAAAGGAAATGCAAGATGTGAAAAAACCCAGCTTATAAATATGCTCTCCATGTAACACACAAACCCTCAACCTGTGCCAAGCTGGGTACTGTCTTGACTCTGACAAGAGGAAAATGCTTTTGAGATGTACAAGGGGATGGTGATGCTGATGGTGATGATGCTGATGGATGGTGGTGTTTGATGTTGGCACAAAAGATAATAGAAATGATAAAGTATATAAATTAAAAGGTCACCAGATATGGAATCAAAACTACTGATGATATCTTTCCAGCTGGGCAACTTTGGCATATCTTTTGACTTTTGGAATTCTCAAAAATCTCATCTATATAATTGGTTTAAGTAGATACAGTTTACCAAAATACCTCAAGTTTCTGAGACAACATGTTAAAAACTGTTGGGCACAAAATATATAGCGACTAGGATGATGATGATGATGATAGTGATGATGATGATGATGATGATGATGATGATGATGATGGTGATGATGGTGATGATAGATGATGATGATAGTGATGATGATGATGATGATGATGATGATGATGATGGTGATGGTGATGATGATGATGGTGATGATGGATGATGATGATGGTGATGATGGTGATGATGGTGGTAGTGATGTTGATAGTGGTGATGATGACCAGTGTTCTCTTAATTTGTTTCAGTTTTAGGAGAAGGCATATTAAAAATAACTATGTCAAAGCAGGCTGGATGCACAGGGGATTTCCTGGGACAAAGCTTTTCTGTGAGCCCTACCTCCTTCCTCAAGGGGATGTGAAAGGTCCCTGCTCTCTTGGCAACTGTAATGAGTAGGGCTCTCATAGGACTGAGAGAGCTTCATGTGTGGTCCCTGCCCTATCATCTGGTGTCCAAGTTCCCCCAGGGAAATGTATAGAGTGAAACTGGGGTAGTTAGCTGCTCTGGTGAGAGGAAATTAGACGCACCTGTATAGGAATCAGCCTATACTCCCAGAGTATTCTCCAAGACGCAGGAGGGACAGTGAACTCAAAAATCTCAGCACGACATTGAAACAAGAACAGCAAGGATTCTATGACAGAGTGCATGGGTTCTAATGCTGGCTCCTCTGCATTCTGTGGGATTGTGGGCCAGTACTTGAAGCATGAGTACACTGTTTCTTTATAAAATCAGACTAATGCTTTTACTGATATAGGGTGTTGTGAGGAGTAAATGAATAAATACAGATAAAGCATTTTTCACACTGTAAATGGGATGCATGAGTTAGTTACCAAAACTGTCTTAAGTTCTGTGGAATAAGGCTGTGTGGTGGGGTAAACAGGCCTCACTACAGAAGCTGGATCCATGGAATGCCCTCGAAGGACCACATGGAAACAGGATGTGTCCACGTCCCTTCAAGAGCCCTCTGAAGAAGCATGATTAGAAATGGGAGCTGGTCTCTGAGGAGCCCATGAAAATGCTGGTAGACAAAGAGCCAGCTATGATGTCTACCAGGGTCAAAAATGTTAAAGCCAGTTTATGGCAATGCCTCTTATCTTTCTTCCCTTCTAATCCATAATCCCAGCCCCAAAGCAGTGACAAAAATAGCGAAGATATAAGAAATAAAGAGAAGGCAAACAAGTTCCACCTACCTCCTTAGCTCCCAGGATAGATGGAGCTGCAATTAGGGGAGAAGAAGGGAGCCTAACCTTTGAATGGATACATATGGCATTGGACATCTCTGAGTTGAGATTGATTTGCTACATTAAGTATTTGTTAGACTTCGTGTTACCTAATGTTGACCAGAAAATTTTAACAAATGCCAAGTTTTTTGTAGGGACATATTAGAAACTAATACTATACTTGTTAGACTTTGTGTTGCCTAATGTTGATTAGAAAAGTCAAAAATGCCAAGTTTCATGTAGGAACATACTAGAAACTAATATTGTAATGCTACTTAGCAAATATAGTGATTGGAAACAGCAAATATAAATGGTGTTAGGAACAACAGCAAAGGTACTTTGTGACTGCATCCCAAGGATCAATCCTGGACGGCACGGTGGGTTACAACTGTCTAACACTATTTTTATAACACCTGCTACTTACTTATATAGCTTCTTCTACCCTAGCCAGAGCTTTTTAAAAAATTAATAGAATAATCACCTATAACTAGACAAAAATTACTTAGCAAGTAAGTGGCAGAATTTGATTCAACTTAACTTGGCATCTCCCAACTCATGAGCCATCCTCCATTATCATGAGAAAACACCATGTAAAATTCATGATTCTAAATAATGATCTTATTTCCCTTAACTGAAACTTGGATTGACAATTTTTTTTTTTTTTGCGGTACCGGGGATTGAACCCAGGGGCATTCTACCTCTGCGCTACACCCCCAGCCCTATTTTTTATACTTTATTTTGAAACCGGGTCTCACAAAGTTGCGGAGGACCTCACTAAGTAGAGAGAGGAGAGAGAGAGAGAGCGAGCTGAGGCTGGCCGCGAACCCGGATCCTCCGGTCTCCGCCTCCCAAAGTACTGGGATTACAAGCGTGCGCCACCACGCATGGCCTTTGGATTGACAATTAACAGGGTTTTTTTCCCCCGTTGGAATTAGGTATTTTTACAATATGTTCCTAGTTTACCATGGACTCCTGCCCCTAATAAAACTTTTGATATTTGCAATAATGTGTGATTGCTACCAATTGATAACGAGTCGTATATGGACAAAGACAATGTTTGTAAAATTTGCTCCTGCTCCTCCAGTGACCAGCAGAGTGCCTGGCATAGAGCAGGCATTCACTCTATGATTAATAGATGAATCGATGGATGCATTAATCATTACTTTTACACCGAGTTTCAAAGCATTGATCTTCTTAAGTGATTTATTGATTATAACCCAATTGGTTTAATACATAAAGATCTGCCTTAAAATATATTCCCAGCCAGGCATGGTAGCACACACTTGTAATCCCAATACCTGGGAGGCTGAGACAGGAGGATCGCAGGTTCCAGGCTAGCCTCGGCAACTTAGTAAGACTCTCAGAAACCTAGCAAGACTCTATTTCAATACAAAAAATAAAAAGGGCTAGGGTATAACTCAGAGTTACAATGCCCTGGGTTCAATCCCTAGGACCCCCCCCACACACAAAACACACACACACACACACACACACACACACACACACACACACATTCCCAATATAAAAATCTCTTCCATTTGTTTTAAAAATCAGTTATAGAAGCACTGGCTTTTAGCGGTATATGAAACTTTCAAAACAGTGGTTGACAGATGGGGGATACTGAGTCCCAGCAAGTGGGATCATCTGAGTTGGCATGAGGACAAGAAGAGAGGCAGGCTCCCACCCCCGAGTCCAGTGCTCTTCATGCTGCACCCAGCTGGCTGAGGAGCCCCTCCGCCCTGTGTACCCGATTGTTTTATGGATTCAGTCCTCAGGGCAGCACCTGCTGAGGCTGTCATTGGGTGTAAATGAAAAGTGAATGGAAGCCCGGAGGAAGCGTCCGCCCTGGCATTAATGAACAAGCAGCAGAATCCCAGCCTAATGTTGTATGAAGTTTGGGGAAAGATCGATCACCATCAAATCAAAAGAGATCTTCAGCCTCCAAGTCTCCCAGACCCCTGCCACCCGTTCCCTCCAGGCAGTCAGCTGGCCCTGAAGTCTGTTATTCATGGCTAGATTTGAGGCTGTTAATGAAACATCTTTATGAGGCATGGGCCTGAGCCGAAGCTCAGCACAGGCACAGAGATTCCCGACTTCTCCGCAGGACGTCTGGCTTTTGTTAAAACTATCTAGACACTTGCCTCACCATGCCTGCTGTGAACTCTGCTGGGAGCCTCCCCTCCACCACCCAGCATCCAATTCTCAGCAGGTGTGCAGAATGACGAGTGGTGATGGCCAGTGTTAATTAAGTGCCTTCCCTATGTTGGCACTGTGCTGAACACATGTCCCTCAATAGCCCGATGAGGTCAATCACTTCTTATTACGGCCATTTAACAGGTGATGAAACTGTATCTCTGGAAGGCTGACCAATCCCCCCAAGGTGACATGGCTGGCATGGGGTAGATGAAGTATTTGAACACGTGTTCTGACTCCAGAGCCTGCACAGATGCCTACAGCTTCATAATCCCACTGCTCAAGTGGTGGCAACACAACAGTGTGGGGAGATCATGGCTGCTCCATCCATTCCTTGCTTCTGCCGCCATATGCATTCACGTTCACGAGAGTATGGGAATAATCCGGTGAAGTTCCAATTTTAGCACATGACATTCAGTACTTTTCTTCAGTCTTTCCAGTCCTAGAATTTTGGGCATGTGCCACCACACCCAGCTAAGTGGACTCTTTTAATTCTTGTCTCTTTAAAGATATTTAATTGCTATCCTCTATCCTTCTTGATAAAGTCAAATGCTTATATGTGGTCTGCAAGGAAGGGCCTTTCTAGCTTGGTCTACAACAGCATCCTCATTACTTCACCCCTCCATTCCTTTGTGAACCACACCCAGACAAACTGAACTTCTCATCTTCCCTTATTCCTCTGCTTCTTCCTACCCCCCATCCTCCCCTAGCTAAGTGCTCCCTGTCTTTCAGATCTCCAATCAGCTGTCTGCTACTCAGAGAAGTTCTTGCTGACCCTCTGGACTGGCAAGTCACCCTATTAAATAGCCCATAGCAACACCTAAAGCTCCTCTTATGTGCTTATTGTTCAATATCTTCTTCCCCACAGAAAGCAAACTCCTCCGGAATCAAAAAGATAGCCGCGGCTAAGAACCCAGCATGGTCCCAGGAACATAATGTTTGACTTCTTCCCTCTCAGCTTTAGTTTCCTCAAAGGTAAAACGATGCTGACAAGCAGACATTCCTCCTGCCACACTAGGCTGGTGTGCAGATAAAAGGCCAGGAGAGTGATTTTAAATTCCCAATCGCTGCCCATATAGCAGTGTACTTGTCTTATTTTTTAATTTAGAAAGATGACATAAGAAGGCGAAACCAAAAGACAACTAGAAATTTTGAAGGGTAAGATTGACTAATTGAGAAAAAAATCCATCATCTGGACTATGAAAAAAATCTCAAAATACTTGACAAGTGAAATAAACTATATCTATCTCTATCTCTCTTTCTGTCACCATTCCATCTCTATCTACCTATCTATCTTCCATAGTGTTGATCACACTAAGACATTTCTCTTCCCAACATCTTTCCTTAATTGCTAAATTCTTGTGCATTTAACGAGAAATGAAATCCATGTAATTCTGAATCACTGACAGTCAAGTCGTGAAAACATTATTTAGCAATTACATTTTAATAGACAGGACATTCTGAAATGATTTGAATAAATTCTCTAAAACCACTGTTTTTTCTTCTTTTACTTTAACCACCTTTCCTGAACACATGCCACACTAAGAAAAGGAGTAAAAAAAATATATAGCAAATGCTGAAAATCCAGTGAGTGCCTGAACTTATTATCCAATAAATGACTTTCTATGTGCTTGGAAATTTGGCTGGAAATATTACAACCTTTCTTGAACCAGAGTGTGGTGGACAAAACTGACCACGAATCATATAGTAAATATCAAGCACCTATTACATACCAGGCTCTGAATAAGGAAGATATTAACCTCATCTTTAATAAAGTTATAGTCTAGAAATGGAATGGAGAGAGACATCAACCCAAGTGGCTTAGTGAACACCATGCACTGAGTAGGAGGCTCTGTGAGCAGGTGACCGGGAAATCTGTCAGCTGGGATCAAAGAAGTCAGCAGACCTTCTCCTGAGGAAAGAATCATTGGTCTGGTATTTGACTTGGCCTTGGCATACAAGCTATGGTGTTAAGGCACTGATCTACCTCTTGGAAAGACTATCTGGTGGTTTTGGGGGGAAAGAAACTCAGGGCAGTGGGCAGAGTGTCAGGGCGGAAACAGGACCATTAACCAAGTCAACTTCATCAAGATTCAATTTCTTCATCTTTAAAGTGGGGGTTACAATCCTGCTTCCTGTCCCTGGGTTCGTTCCCCAGTAAAACACACACACACACACACACACACACACACACACACACACAATTATAAAGAGAATAATCCTTCCTGTATTACAGAATCCTATTACAGAGTCATTGGGAGGAGCTAAGAGGATAGTAGGAGGAGCTCTAAGGATGATGGACAGGGCTAAAAGGGAGGTGGGAAGAGTGAAGAGGATGATGGGAGTGAAGAGGATGATGGGAGGGGCTAAGTGGATAATAGGAGGAGCTAAAAGGAAGATAGAAGGATTGAGGAAAATGATGGGTATGAGAACACTGCACAACCTGAAAATGCTGTGCACATTAAATTAATAACAATAAAATTTATTTTATCTTCATCTTCATTTCCACAAGGAAAGGCATAACAAGATGTACTGGTCACCATCTCTTGAGGGTAACTCCAGAAAGTGTGGGAGTTCTTCACTTACACGTGAAGGTGTGAAATCTGCATCTTTGAGGACATAATGAAAGTCAGAACTCTCCATTTTTTTAGAAAAATGTTCAGTACAGAACAATTGCGTATAATCCTCATTGGTTTCCAGACACACGTGCCCTGAGATCCATCCACAGACCTCAGGTTAGAAGCTCCAGGCTGAGCAGAAAGCATTCAGTGGTTACAAGCAGTAATTACTTTCTAACTTGTGAGATGGTAACTCATATTAAAATATGTATGTTATATTACTACCCCACTAAATAAAAGTTACATGAAGCAACACTAATGTAATCTACTAGAATACGTTTATTCTCTCCTACTCTGTTGCCCTCTATTTTATTTTATTGCAGTTTGTTTTTTTCATGATTTAAATGTTGGCTATGACTCATAAATTGAACCACACTTGCAGTTTGAAAAATACTGTTTAAAGAATGGCAGGCATCCATTTCGATTTGCCTCTGTCAGTTAATTGCTGGTGTGATCTTGGACAACGCACATCCTCTCTAAGCCTCAATTTCCTCAGCTGTAAGATGGGAGTAATAGTGCCTACTATACTTAGTGCCTACCAAGAGTTGAGGGAATTAAGGTAACACCCAGGGAAATCAATGCCTAGTCTGCTTGGCATAGAATAGGTGTTCAATAAACGGTAGTGATTATAAATAGCTGCTGCTAATGGGGGAATTAGAGCATAGCTAAATCTCTCTTGCCTGAGGGAAAATAAAAAGGAAGAAGAAAGAAAAGAAAAAAACCATTCATTTTCTACCCAGGGGGTCTTTCTGTCTTCCAAATGTAGCTGTTTGCTATGGGGAGGGGAACTTAGTCCAAATGCTTCTGTTTGCTGTGACAGGATTTATAAATAAGTAAAATGCTTTATCAAACATTTATAGTTGTGTGTGAGAGTCAAAAAAAAAAAAAAGGAAAGAGAAAGAAAGGCACGTGGGCTTGGGGTTTATTTATAGTGTCTCCCTGTTTTTCCCTCCTCAGCCACAATTCTGCAGCTTAGCTTTCATTTGCTTATGATTGTTCTTGGATGAACTTCACTTCTGAGCAGAGGGTATTAATTATTAAAACATAGACCAGAAAAAAAAAAAAACACCAGCTCATGCTGCTCCCCCAAACAATGACAAGATGATGTAGCAGAAGGAAGCCACCAGAAAGCAGGGCTGAGAACTGCCGACACATGCTTCCAGACAGGGCCCAGCCTGGCAGAGCCCAGGCGAACAAACGTTCCGTGGGCGCCCACGACGCGCAGCTTGGTGCCCGTGCCAGACGTGGAGGGGGGTGAAGGCCACGGAATTAGAGATGGTTTCTAATTCATCTCCTCATGAAGGGAGGGGGGACCCAGCAAAAGAAAGGGGAAGATATATAAACAGCAAACTCCAGGAGACAGTGCCTGGGAACAAAGTTCTCCCTCTTAGGAGTTATCCTGGTCTGAATAAGGACAGTAGCTTTGCAATCAGGCTGTCTCAGGTTGGAGCCCCTGCTCCTGCACGTCCTGCCTCTGGAATCTAGGGCATTTCAGGAATCTCCTTTGTGATACAGGTGTGATAATACACTCCTGACAAAGGTTATTGTGGGCGATAAATATGAAAATTCATGTGAAATGCTAGACATGTAGTCATTAAATAGTAAATATTTATTAGTAAGTGTGGCAATGTGCCCTAAATGTAGTTTTTCTTAGTCTTGATTCCTAATTAGGGAATTAGACTCCCTGACTGCTGACTTACCTCCTGACCTTTGGCTGACATAGCTGTGCTAAGGACCAAGGAAAAGTCCACTAACCTGGTTCCCGCCTGCACGCTCAGCCCACACCCATAATTCTACCCCCTTCCTCCTAAATAAGGAATAAATTGTTATGATTGGCCAATTTTAAACAATAATCCACAGAATCTGCTTCTGTAATTAGCTCGCTTACTATGTAAGACCGATTGTAAATGAGTGCAGGGCTGCCGTTTTCTGTCTTTCTCGGAGAACGGTAGCCGCTGTGGCTAAAGCCTCCTGCCCTAACTGAGTCTGGTGGTCTTGGACCCTTTGTCCTACACTCGGTGTTTAACAGTAAGAAGATGGGATTTGCTACACAGAGATGGTAAATAAATATCATACTTCTTTCCCCTTTCTTGAGAATTTTAATTGATTCCAAATTTCATTTACCTCAAGCCCCTTCAACTACACTGTTTACATTTTTGGGGGGTACAAGGGACTGAATTCAGAGGCATTCTATCTCCAAGCTATACCCCGACCCTATTTTATTTTATTTTTTTATTTTCAAACAAGGTTTTGCTAAGTTGCTAAGGGTCTCACTAAATTGCTGAGGCTGGCCTCAAATCTGCAGTCCTCCTGTCTGAGCCTCCCAAGTACTGGGATTACAGGTGTGTATCACCACACCCAACTTGTTTGCATATCATTGACATCTTCTCTTCCCAGTTAAGTGTGCCTTCCTTGCATGACTCCAGTCTCAGTCTTCCCCCCCAATTTTTCTGTTATTTATTCAGTTATTAATATTGATCTAGTCCCTGCTATGTGAAAACCCAGACACAAGCACTTGGGATTCAAAGAAGAAAAAAGAATCCCTACGTATATGACGTCTCTGCCTTCGAATGGGAGAAAGATGGGAATAAATGTATCAGGAAGTAAAATATAGGCTATGCCAGATGATACAAATCACTGAAGACAAAAAGAAGGCAGAGATGAGGAACAAACATGGCTGGGGTAGGAGAGTGCTATTTAAACGGAGGTGGAGAGACCTTATGGAGAAGTAAGATCTTTGCAGAGACCTGAACAGGTAGCTAAGCAGCCAGGTGTGTATCTAAGGGAAGCGTATCAACAGAGAGAAAACAGGTGAAATGCTCTAAGGCAAGAACGTGTTTAGCCTCAGTGCATCCTTCACGTTGGCCTTCTGGAAGGAAGGAATGAGCAGAATGATTTGAGTTTGCAAAACGACTCTGCTTTTCCCACACATTAATACAAGCATATCATATCTTAACAGGCGATGGTATCTGCAAACACCTTTACAAAGAGACTGAAGCCCAGCTGTGTGTCCTGTCCCCTGCCCCATTTGAGGAGGGAGTATGGTTCTGGACTGAGCTCAAAGGGGTCAGTAGCTACACCATCAGCACCAACCACATCATCCTGAGGTCCTGAGCTCTGAAGAAGAGCTCTTAGCAACATACAAGAGCACAGACTTTGGAATAATCTCTGAGGATGTTAGGGTTGTAGAGGAGGAATTCAAACTAAATTAAACCAGAAACAAAGGCAGGAAAAAAAAAGAGAAAACATGGAATCAGTCTCTTTAGCCCAATTAACTGAGATGCTCATAAGTACATAACATACAACAGAGTACAAGGGAGGAGGTTAGTGTCATGTTCACAGGAGAAGCTCCAGAGAAAGCCTGCCTGGGTTCCTAGCCTATGTGTGTCTTGGAAAACATTGCTTAACCTCTATGTACATGATTTTTTTTTTTTTTGCGGTACTAGGAATTGAACCCAGGGGCATTCTACCTCCAAGCTACACCCCCAGCCCTATTTTTTATTCTTTATTTTGAAACAGGGTCTCACTGAATGGCGGAGGCCTCGCTAAGTAGCTGAGACTGGCCGCGAACCTAGATCCTCCGGTCTCAGCCTCCAAAGTACTGGGATTACAAGCATGCACCACCACACCTGGCTGAATTTCTTTATCTATAAAATAGGAATAATAAGAGTACTTATCTCAAAGGGTAAGTATTAGGGTAAAACAAGTTAACTTGGATAAATGTCGAACCCAGCGCCTGGCTTATAATACACTATCATTAAAAGTAGTGTTTGGGGAAATGGATTATGAACATCTTGGTAAATTTATGTAATGGAACACTATAGAGCAGTAGAATAGAATCAATTATCAGTACCTACAATCACACAGATAAATTTTGCAGACAATATGTTGAGTGAAAAGAAGCCAGACCAAAAGAGAATACATCTACAGGATCCCTGTACATAAAGAACAGGAAATGCCAGCAGATAATAAGAGAAGTTTGAGTGTTATTTGCTATTGAGGGTTGGATATTGTCTACGAAGACACAAAAAGAAAATGTTACAGTGTTGGAAATATTCTATCATAAAGCTGCCCAGTAGGACTCTCTGTGATAATGACATTGTTCATATTCGGGGTGTAATGCAGTTGGCACTATACAATAGGCACGTGTGGCTGCTGGGTCCTTTAAATGTGTCTTTTGTGAACAAAGAACTTGATTTCTAAGTTTTCCTAATTTTGATTAATTTAAATTTAAATAACCAGGCATGGTGACACACACCTGTGATCCTAATACGTGGGAGGATGAGACCAGAGGATCACAGGTCTGAAGTCACCAGAGCCAGTAACTTCGCAAGACTCTGTTTCAAACTAAAAATAAAATAGGGCTGGGGGTAAAGCTCAGAGGTAGAATGCCCCTGGGAGTAATACCCAGAAACAAAACAAAAATTAAACAGCCATGCCAAGCTAGTGTGCACTGAATTGGAAGGCACAGGTCTATACCTCAGCCTGGATAGTGGTGACATAAATAGATGTATATGTTAAGAAAAATCAAGAATATACTTAAAATTTGTGCAATTCATATACTTTTACTATCTATGGGCTATTTTTCAAAAGGTCACTAGGATGTTTAATTTACATGCATGGCTTCATATGTTTCTCATAAACTCGGGAGAAAAGTGAAGGAAGGAAGGAACATCTACCATTTCGCTATGTGCAGTAGCTCTAATGCAGCTCAGAGAAGAGGATGCAATTTGTACATGGTCACCTGGCTGGGAATGGCAGAGTGAGCCATGACTCTATCCAAGTTCTTCTCAGTAGTCCAAATAGAGAATGAGAAATGACCAGCTGAGGTAATGTCATTCATTCAACAATTTTGGTCACTGAATACCTATCTTGTGAGCACCTGCTAAGTGACAGGTTTCCTTTTAGGTACTTAAAAGGGCCCACTGGACACAGAGAAAGCTCCAGCTTCCATGTGACTTACATTGGAAACCTTTGCCTCCTCCTCTGGTCACCTCTGCAGAGTCCCTTACCTGAAGTCACTTGATCATGGGACAAACTGTGTGACATCAGACTCAACTATGCATCTTCAGTCACCTAGGGCTGTCAGATAGGCCAAGGTTCCCATCCTGCTCCTCCTCTGAGCCACGTGTCTACAGGCTCTTCTACCCTTAGCTCTGTCATTTATAAAGTAAGAGAATGGATGAAAGAAGATACACTGGAAAAACAGTAACTGAAAGAAGAGCAAACAGCATGATCACAATACAGGTTCTTCCTACATAAAGGTAAAAGGCTAATTCCCTACAATAAATAACAATCCAAAATTTCCTGCACATAGCAATGTAGCCCCAACACAAGGACCAAAAACCTGCTAGAAGTACATGAAATCCACCAGCCTAGATTTTGAATGGATGCTTTTAGCACATCTGTCTTAGAAACAACAACAGTAACCACTAAAATTAAAGCTGGCCAAATATTAGATATAGAAATTGGGTCAATAAAATTAACAGGTAGTATCTACTGGCTACATATGAAATCTTTTGTCCAATAAGTAGAAAAACAGGATGTTTCTCAAACACAGGAATCATTTACAAAATGTATCTGTGCCCCAGGGTATAAAGCATGCCAAACAAATAATAAAGAATTGAACAGTGTCCAGGTCTTAATCTCTGACAAAATATAATGAAATTAGTGCCAATAAGGAAAAGCTTTATTAAAATTTGCTGAGAAACACAAGCAAAAATGCTTGATATAATAATTGTTCAAAGAAAAAGACAAAAGAAAGTTGAAAAATATTTAGAATTAAATAACCGTATGCACACTGCATAGCAAAACTTGACATCTAAAGATAAATCAGAGGTATAACAGTTAATGCACGTGTTAGTAAGGAAGATTAAAAATTAATGAACTAGGGATTTAATTTAAGAAATTAAAAAAGAATGACAGATTAATAATAAAGGATATAGAAATAAGGAAATACTTAAGATACTAGCTAATGATATAGAAAGAAATAATATAGAATATCAACAAATCATGAGCTAATTTTTTTTTTTTTTTTTTGCGGTA
>PVJS01055593.1:0-12606 GCA_004027185.1 Glis glis
CCTGTGCCAGCTGGGTGTACCCTGCGTCCCCTGGGCGTCCACTGCGACAGGTACAAGAACCCGATGTTACCGTGCGCAACCCCGGCAGCCCCTGAGTTCCTTGGGCGACGCCTGTGCCAGGTACCAGATCCCGGCGTCCTCGCGCACAACCTCGGCTGTCACTGCACCACTTGGGGTCCCCTGCGCCAAGTACCTGACCCCGGGGTAATCGCACGCAACCCCAGCAGCCCCTGTGCCACCTGGGCGGCCCTGACACCATGTACCACACCTCAGCATCCCCGCATGCAACCCCCAAAATCCTTGAGCCACATGCGTGGCCCCTGTGCTAGGTACCAGAACCCGGCATCACCGCGTGCAACCCAGGCAGCCTCTGTGACACCTGGGCGGCTCCTGTGACATCTGGGCAGCCCCTGCGACATGTACGAGACCCCGGCGTCCACGTGCACAACCCCAGCAGCCGCTGCACCACCTGGGCGGCCCCTGCGCCATGTACTTCACCCCAGCATCCCCGCGTGCAACCCCGAAAATCCTTGAGCCACATGCATGGCCCCTGTGCTAGGTACCAGAACCCGGCATCACCGGGTGCAACCCCAGCAGCCTCTGCGACACCTGGGCAGCCCCTGCGACACCTGGGCGGCCCCTGTGCCATGTACGAGACCCCGGCGTCCACGTGCTCAACCCCAGCAGACTCTGAGCCTCCTGGGCTGCCCCTGCACCAAATACCACACCCCGGTGTCCCCACGCGCCATCCCAGAAGTCCCTGTGCCACCTGGGCAGACTCTGCATCACATGGGTGGCCCCTGCACCACCTGGACGACTCCTGCACCATCTACCTGTCCCCGGCGTACACGCGCGCTACTACAGAGGCCCTGAGCCATCTGGGCGACCTCTGCACCCAGAACGAGACCCCGGCGTCCAAGTGTGCAACCCCGGTACCCCTGCGCCACCTGGGCTGCACCTGCATCACCTGGGCGGACCCTAGGCCAGGTACCAGACCCTGCCGTCCAGGCAGGCTATGCGACACCTGGGTGGCCCATGCTTCAGATACCAGACCCCGTCGTCCCCTTCTGCAACCTCGAAAGTCCTTGAGCCACCTGGGGGGCTCCTGTGCTAGTTACCAGACACCGGCATAACTGCGAGTCACCCCGGCAGGCTCTGTGACACCTGGGGTGCCCCTGCGCTAGGTACCAGACCCCAGCGTCCCAGCGTGCAACCCCGGAAGTCCTTGCACCACCTGGGGGACCCCTGCGCCTGGTACCTGACCCCGGAGTCCTTGCGAGCAACCCTGGCAGTTCCTGTTCCACCTGGGCGACCCCTGCACCATGCACCACACCCCAGGGTCCCTACGTGCAACCCCGAAAGTCCATGAGTCATCTGGAGGGACCCTGTGCTAGGTACCAGACCCCGCCATCACCGCGCGCAACCCGGTCCCACTCTGCGACACCTGGGCTGCACCTGCATCACCTGGGCGGCCCCTGCGCCAATTACCAGACGCCGGCGTTACCGCACGCCACACCAGCAGTCCCTGCGCTCCATGGGCGACCCCTGCACCAGGTGCCAGACCCCGGCGTCCAGGTACTCAACCCCGGCAGCCCCTCGCCTCTTGGGCGCCCCCGGTGCCAAGTACCAGACCCCGGAATACCTGCGCGCAACCACAGCAGCCCCTGCGCCACCTGGGCAGCTCCTGCATCAGAAGGGTGGCTCCTGCACCACCTGGGCGGCCCCTGCTCCAGGTATCAGACCCCTGCGTCACCGCGTGCAACCCCGGCAGTTCCTGTGCCACCTGGGCGGCCCGTGTCCCAGGTACCCTTCCCTAGCATCATCGCGCGCAAATCCGGCAGCCCCTGCACCACCAGGGAGGCCCCTGCATCAGAAGGGTGGCTCCTGCACCACCTGGGCGGCCCCTGCGCCAGGTATCACACTCCGGAGTCCCCGCGTGCAACCTCGGTAGGCTATGCGACACCTGGACGGCCCCTGAACCATGTACCAGACCCCGGCGTCCCCGTGTGCAACCCCGAAAGACCTTGAGCCCCCGGGTGGGCCCCTGTGCTAGGTACCAGACCCCAGCGTCCATGTGGGCAACCCCGGAAGCCCCTGCACCTCCTGGGCGACCCCTGCGCCAAGTTACAGACCCCAGCGTCCCTGCATGCCACCCCAGAATTCCCTGTGCCACCTGGGCGGCCACTGTATCACATGGGCAGCCCCTGCGCCACCTGGGCGGCCCCTGCGACAGGTACCAGACCCTGGCGTCTCCTCTCGACCTCCGGAAGCCCCTGTGCCACCTGGGCAGCCTCTGCACCATGTACCAGACCTTGGCATCCACGCGCGCCAAACCAACTGCCCCTGTGAAACCTGGGCTGCCGTTACACCCTGTATGAGACCTCGGCGTCCATGGGGGCAACCCCGGCACGCTTGTGCCACCTGGACTGCCCCTGCGCCACCTGGGCGGCCCCTGCATTACATGGGCGGCCCCTGTGCCAGGTATCAGACCCCGGCATCACCGCGTGCAACCCCGGAAGCCCCTGCGCTCCTTGGGCGACGCTTGCTCAATGTACCAAACCCTGGCGTCCTCGCGCACAACCCCAGCTCTCACTGCACCACCTGGTGTCCCCTGCGCTAGGTACCTTACCCCGGCGTCACCGCGCGCACCTCTGGCAACCCCAGCGCTGCCTGGGAAACCCCTGCACCATGTACCACACCCAAGCGTCCCCGCGTGCAACCCCCAAAGTCCTTGAGCCACATGCGTGGCCCCTGTGCTAGGTAACAGACCTCGGCGTCACTGCGTGCAACCCCGGCATCCTCTGCGACACCTGGGCGGCCTCTGATATTATACGAGTCCCCGGCGTCCATGTGCGCAACACCGGCAGCACCTGCGCCTCCTGGGCGGCCCCTGCACCAAGTGCCAGACCACGGCATCCCCGCGCGCCACCCCGGCAGGCTATGCAACACCTGGGCGGCCCCTGCGCCAGATAACAGACCCCGGCATCGCCTTGTGCAACCCCAAAAGTCCTTGAGCCAACTGGGGGGGTCCTGTGCTAGGTTCCAGACCCTGGCGTAACTGGGAGCCACAACGGCAGGCCCTGTTACACCTGGGTTGCCCCTGCGCTAGGTACCAGACCCCGGAGTCCCCCCGTGCAACGTCGGAAGTCCTTCCGCCACCTTGGGGAACCCTGCGCCTGGTACCTGACCCCGGCTTCCTCGCGCGCAACCCCGGCAGTTCCTGTGCCACTTGGGTGACCCCAGCACCATGCACCACACCCCAGCATCCCCACGTGCATCCCCGAAAATCCTTGAGCCACCTGGAGGGACCCTGTGCTAGGTACCAGACCCCGGCGTAACTGTGCTCAACCCCGTCAGCCTCTGCGACATCTGGGCGGCCCCGGACATTATACAAGACCTCGGCATCCACGTATGCAATCCTGGCAGCCCCTCGCCACCTGGGCGCCCCCTGTGCCAAGTGCCAGACCCCGGCATGCCTGCGAGCAAATGCAGCAGCCCCTGTGCCACCTGGGCTGCCCCTGCATCACATGGGAGGCCCCCTCACCACCTGGGCAGCTCCTGCACCAGGTACCAGACCCTAGCGTACCCACGCGCAACCCCGGCAGCCCCTGCCAACTGGCTGTGCCTTCACCAGGTACCCGACCCTGGCATCATCCCGCGCAAATCCAGCAGCCTCTGTGCCACATGGGCGTCCCCTGCGTCCCCTGGGCGGCCCCTGCGCCAGGTACAAGACCCTGGTGTTACCGCGCGCAACCCCTGCAGCCCCTGCACCACCTGGGCTGCACGTGCATCAGAAGGGCGGATCCTGACCACCTGTGCGGCCTCTGCGCCAGGTATCAGACCCCGGTGTCACCGCGTGCAACTCCGGCAGTTCCTGCGCCACCTGGGAGGCCCCAGTGCCAGGTAACAAACCCTGGCATCATCATGCACAAACCCGGCAGCCCCTGTGCCACCTGGGTGTCCTCTGCTTCCCCTGGGCCGTCCAAGCGCCAGGTACAAGACCCCGGTGTTACCGCGCGCAACTCCGGGAGACCCGGCGCTCCTTGGGGGACGTTTGTGCCAGTTACAGATCGCGGCGTCCCCGCGCGCAACCCTGGCAGCCCCTGCCAACTGGGCTGCCCCTTCGCCAGGTACCAGACCCCGCCGTCAAGGCGTGCAACCGCGGAAGTTCCTGCGCCACCTGCGGGACCCCTGTGCTAGGTACCTGACCCCGGCGTCCTCGAGCGCTACCCCGGCAGCCCCTGTGCCACTGAGCGGCTCCTGCACCATGTACCACACCCCGGCCTCCATGTGTGCAACCCCAGCACACATGTGCCACCTGGGCTGCACCTGCGTCACCTGGGCGTACCCTTTGCCAAGTACCAGACCCAGGCATACATGGGCGCCACTGCAGCAGCCCTTGTGCCACTGGGGTGGCCCCTGCATCACATGGGCGGCCCCTGCACCACCTGGGCGGCCCCTGCGCCAGGTATCAGACCCCGGCGTCACCGCTTGCAACCCTGGCAGTTCGTGCGCCACCTGGTCGGCCCCTGTGCCAGATCCCAGACCCTGGCATCCCCGCGTGCAACCCCGAAAGTCCTTGAGCCACCTGGGTGGCCCCTGTGTTGGTACCAGACTCCGGCGTCACCGCAAGCAACCCTGGCAGGCCCTGGGCCACCTGGGCGGCCCCTGCACCAAGTATCAGACACCGGCGTCCCTGCACCCCACCCCAGAAGTCCCTGTGCCCCGAAAGTCCTTGAGCCACCTGGGGGGGCCCTGTGCTAGTTACCAGACCCCGGAGTCAACGCGAGACACCCCGGCAGGCCCTGCACCATCTGGGTGGCCCCAAAGCCTGGTAACAGACGCCAGGGTGACCGCGCGCCACCCCGGCAGTCCTTGCGCTCCCTGGGCGACTCCTGTGCCAGGTGCCAGACATCGGCGTCCACGTACGCCACCCCAGCAGCACCTCTCCACCTGGACGCCCCGGGTACCAAATACCAGACCCCGGCATGCCTGATAGCAACCGCAGCAGCCCCTGCACCACCTGGGTGGCCACAGCGTTACATGGGCGGCCCCTGCACCACCTGGGCGACCCCTGCACCAGGTATCAGACCCAGCGTCACCACGTGCAACCCCGGCAGTTACAGTGCCACCTGGGCACAGTCCCCGAAAGTCCCCGAAAGTCCATGAGCCACATGTGTGGCCCCTGTCCTAGGTACCAGACTCCGGCGTCACCGCGCGCAACACCGGCAGCCTCTGCGACACCTGGGTGGCCCCTGCGACATCTGGGCGGCACCTGCGCCATTTACGAGACCCCGGCGTCCATGTGCGAAACCCCGACAGACCCTGCGAATCCTGGGAGGCCCCTTCGCCAAGTCCCAGAACGCGGGTTCCCGCGCGCCATCCCAGAAGTCCCTGTGCCACCTGGGCGGCCTCTGCATCAAATGGACAGCCTGTGCACCACCTGGGTGGCTCCTGCACCATTTACCAGACCCCGGCGTCAACACGCGCATCTCCATAGACCCTGAGCCACCTGGGTGGCCTCTGCACCATGTACCAGACCCCGGCGTCCAAGTGCGCAACTCCGGCAACCCTGCACCACCTGAGCGTCACCGTGAGTCAACCCGGCAGGATCTGCGACACCTGGGTGGCACCTGCGCTAGGTACCAGACCCCGGCATCCCCGCGTGCAACCCTGGAAGTCCTTGCGCCAACTGGGGGACCCCTGCGCCAGATACCTGACCCCGGCGTCCTCGCGCGCAAGCCTGGCATTTCCTTCGCCAACTGGGTGACCCCTGCACCAGGGACCAGAACCTGGCCTCCCCGCGCGCAACCCCGGAAGCCCCTGCGCCATCTGTGCGGCCCCTGCACCATATACCACTACCCAGCGTTCCCGCGTGCAACCCCGAAAGTCCTTGAGCCACCTGGGGGGCCCCTGTGCTTGCTACCAGAACCCGGCATCACCGCGAGCCACCCCGGCAGGCCCTGTGCCACCTGTGCGGACCCGAGCTAGGGGTCAGACCCCGGTGTCCCCGCGTGCCAACCCAGCAGTTGCAACCCAGGAAGTCCTTGCGCCAGCTGGGGTCCCCTGTGCTAGGTACCAGACCCGGCGTCCTCGTGCACAACAATGGCAGTTCCTGCGCCACCTCGGCAACCCCTGCACCAGGGACCTGACCCCGGCGTCCCCGCGTGCAACCCTGGCAGGCTATGCGACACCTGGGCGGCCCCTGCATCAGATACCAGACCACGGCATCCCCGCGTGCAACCCTGAAAGTTCTTGAGCCACTTGAAGGGCCACTGTGCTAGGTACCAGACCCCGGCATCACCGCGAGGCAACATTGCAGGCTCTGCGACACCTGGGGGGCCCCTGCACTAAGTACCCGTCCCCGGCGTCCCCACGTGCAATCCCGTCATCCCCTGTGCCACATGGGCGTCCCTTGTGTCCGCTGGGTGGCCCCTGTGCCAGGTACAGGACCCCGATGTTACAGCGCGCAACCCCGGCAGCCCCTGCGCTCCTTGGGAAAACCCTGCGCCAGGTACCTGACCCCGGCGTCCTTGCACGCAACCCCGGCAGTTCCTGCACCACCTGGGCGACCCCTGAACAAGGGACCTGACCCCGGCGTCCCCGGTCGCAACCCCGGTAGCGCCTGAGCCACCTTGGTGGCTACTGCACCCTGTACGAGACCCCGGTGTCCAAGTGCGCAACCCTGGCACCCCTGTGCCACCTGCGCTGCACCTGCGTCACCTGGGCAGCCCCTGCGCCAGGTACCAGACGCTGGCATAACCTCTTGCCTCCCCGGCAGTTCCTGGGCTCCCTGGGCGACCCATGAGCCAGGTTCCACACCCCGGCGTCCACGTACACAACCCTGGCAGTCCCTCGCCAACTGGGCATCCCCTGTGCCGAGTACCAGACCCCGGCATGCCTAAGTGCAAACGCAGCAGCCCCTGGGCCACTTGGGTGGCCCCTGCTTCACATGGGCGGCCCCAGCACCAGCTGGGTGGCCCCTGTGCCAGGTATCAGACCCTGGCATCACCGCGTGCAACCCCGGCTGTTACTGCGCCACCTGGGCGACCCCTGAGCCAGGTACCTGACCCCAGCTTCCCCGAGTGCAATCCCGGCAGGCTATGTGACACCTGGACGGCCCCTGAACGATATACCAGACCCCAGCATCCCCGCGTGCAACCCAAAAAGTCCTTGAGCCACCTGGGGGGCCCCTGTGCTATGTACCAGAACCTGGCGTCCACATGCGCAAACTTGGCAGCCCCTGCACCTCCTGGGCAGCACCTGAACCACCTGGGCGGCTCCTGCGCCAGGTACCAGACCCCGGAGTCTCCTCGGGGCCCACTGGAAGCCCTTGTGCCACCTGAGCGGCCCCTGCACCATGTTTCAGAACCAGGCGTCCATTCGCGCCACCCCAGCAGCCCCTGCACCACCTAGGCGGCCCCTACACTATGTACCAGACCCCAGCGTCCAAGTGTGCAACCCCGGCCCCCCTGTGCCACCTGGGCTGCACTTGCGTCACCTGGGCGGCCCATGCGCCAGGTACCAGACCCCGGCATCCCCACGCGCAAAACCGGCAGTGTCTGTGCCACCTGGGCATCCCCTGCGTCGCCTGGGCGGCCCCTGCACCAAGTACCAGACCCCAGCATCCTAGCGCTCAACCCCGGCAGTTCCATCGCCACCTGGGCGACCCCTGCCCCAGGTACCTGACTCCAGCGTCCCCGTGTGCCACCCCAGCAGCCCCTGAGCCACCTGGGCGTTCTCTGCACCCGGTATAAGACCCCGGGGTTCAAGTGCGCAACCCCGGCACCCCTGCGCCACCTGGGCTGCCCTGTGTCACCTGGGAGGCCCCTGTGCCAAGTACCAGACCCTGGCATCCTCACATGCAACTCCTGAAATTCTTGCACCACCTGGGGTTCCTCTGCGTTAGGTACCAGACCCCGGCGTCCTCGCGCACTACAATGGCATTTCCTGCTCCACCTGGGCGACCCTAGCACCAGGTCCCTGACCGCGGCGCCCCGCGAGCAAACCCGGCAGGCTATGCGACACCTGGGTGGCCCCTTCGCCACATACCAGACCCTGGATTCCCCGCGTGTAACCCCGAAATTCCTTGAGCCACCTGGGTGGCCCCTGTGCTAGGTACCAGACACCGGCGTCACCGCGCGCTACCCCGGCAGCCTCAGCAACACGTGGGCGGCCCCTGCGACACCTGGCAGCCCCTGCGCCTTGGACGAGACCCCAGCGTCCACGTGCGCAACTCCGACAGCCCCTGCGCCATCTGGGCGGCCCCTGAACCATGTACCAGACCTTGGCTTCCCCGCATGCAACCCCGATAGACTTGAGCCCCCTGGGGGACCCTGTGCTAGGTACCAGAACCCGGCATCCACTTGCGCAACCCCGGCAACCCCTGCCGCTCCTGAGAAGCCCTGTGCCAAGTATCAGACCCCGGCATCCCCGCGTGACACCCCAGAAGTCCCTGTGCCACCTGGGCTGCCGCTTCATCACATGGGTGGCCCCTACACCACGTGGGCGGCCCCTGCACCAGGTATCAGACCCCAGCATCACCGCGTGCAACCACGGCAGTTCCTGCGCCACCTGGTGGGCCCCTGTGCCAGATAACAGACCCTGGCATCCCAGCGTGCAACCCCGAAAGTCCTTGCACCACCTGGGGTCCCCTACGCTAGGTATCAGACCCCGGCGTCCTCGCCCACAACAATGGCTTTTCCTGCGCCACCTCAGCGATCCCTGCACCAGGGACCTGACCCCGCGTCCCCGCGCACAACCCTGGCAGGCTATGGGACACCTGTGCGGCCCCTGCGTCAGATACCAGACCCCGGCGTCCCCGCGTGCAACCCCGAAAGTCCTTGAGCCAACTGAGGGGGCCCTGTGCTAGGTACCAGATCCCAGCATCACCGCGAGACACCCTGGCAGGTCCTGCGACACCTGGGGTCCCCTGCTCTAAATACCAGTCCCTGGCGTCCCCGCATCCAACCCCGAAGTCGTTGTGCCACCTGAGGGACCCCTGCGCCTGGTACCTGATCCCGTTGTCCTCGCGCGCAACCCCGGCACTTCCTGCGCCACCAGGGCGACCCCTGCGCCAGGGACTGTACTCCAGCTTCCACGTACGCAACCCCAGCGGCCCCTCACCACCTGGGCGGCCTCTGCTTCACATGGGCGGCCCCTGCGCCACCTGGGCAGCTTCTGCACCAGGTACCAGACTCCGGCGTCAACGCACACCACCCCAGCAGCCCCTGAGACACCTTGGCAGCCTCTGCAGCAGGTGCAAGACCCCGGCGTCCAAGTGCGCAACCCCGGCACCCCTGTGACACCTGGGCTGCACTTGCGTCACCTGGGCGGCCCCAGCGCCAGGTACCAGACCCCGGCGTCCCGCGGGCAACCCCGGAAGTCCTTGCGTCACCGGGGCAACCCCTGCGCCACGAACCTGACCCAGGCATCCCCGCACGCAACCCCGGCAGCCCCTGCGCCAACTGGGTGGCCCCTGCACCATGTACCACACCCCAGCGTCCACGTGTGCAACCCCGAAATACCTTGAGCCACCTGGGCGTCCCCTGCGCCAGGTATCAGACCCTGGCGTCCCTGAGCACAACCCTAGCAACCCCTGCACCACCTGTGCGGCCCCTGCACCAGATACCAGAGCCCGACGTCCCCGTGTGAAACCCCACCTGGGGTCCTTAACCCACCTGGGGTCCCCTGCGTTAGATAACAGACCCCGTGTTCTCGCGCACAACAATGGCAGTTCCTGCGCCACCTGGGCGAACCTTGCGCCAGGTACCTGACCCCAGCGTCCCCGTGTGCAACCCCAGCAGGCTATGCGACACTTGGGCGGCCCTTGCGCCAGATACCAGACCACGGCATCCCCGTGTTCAACCCCGAAAGTCCTTGAGCCACCTGGGGGGCCCCTGCACCATGTACCAAACACCGGCGTCACCGCGCGCAACCCCAGCAGCCTCTGCAACACCTGGGCATCCTTTGCATCACATGGGTGGCCCCTGCCACACCTGGGCAGCTCCTGCACCATGTACCAGACCCCAGGGTCCACGCGCGCCACCCAAGCAGCCCCTGAGCAACCTGGGCGGCTTCTACACCCGGTTCTTGACCCCGGCGTCCAATTGCACAACCCCGGCCCCCCTGCGCTACCTGGGCTGCACCTGTGTCACCTGGGTGGCCCCTGCGCCAGGTTCCAGACCCCAGAATCCCCGCGTGCAACCATGGCAGTCCCTGTGCCGCCTGGGCGGCCCCTATGCCAGGTACCAGACCCCACAACCCTGCGCGCAAACAATGCACCCCTTGTGCCACCTGGGCATCCCCTGCGACCCCTGGGCAGCCTCTGCGCCAGGTACTAGACCCCGGTGTTACCGCGGGCAACCCAGGAAGCCCTACGCTCCTTGGACGACCCCTGTCCCAGGTACCAGACCCCGGCGTCTCCGCACGCAACCCCGGTAGCCCCTGCGACACCTGGGTGACACCTGCATCACTTGGACGGCCCCTGCGCCAGGTACCAGACCCCGGCGTCACCGCGAGCCTCCGTGGAAGGCCTTGCAACACCTTGGCGGCCCCTGCACCAGGTACCAGACCTTGGCGTCCCAGCGCACCACCACAGAAGTCCCTGTGCCACATGGGCGGCCCCTGTGCCACCTGGGCGGCCCCTGCACCATGTACCAGACCCCGGCGTTCCTGCGCACAACCGCGACAACCGCTGCACCACTTGGGAGGGCCCTGCACCAGGTATCAGATCCCGGCGTCACCACGTGCAACCCCGGCAGTTCCTGCGCCACCTGGGCGGTCCCTGAGCCAGGTACCAGACCCGGGCATCATCGCTTGCAAACCCGGCAGTCCCTGTGCAACCTGGACGTCCCCTGCGTCCCCTGGGCGGCCCCTGCGACAGGTACAAGACCCCGGTGTTACCGTGCGAAACCCCGGCAGCCCCTGCACTCCTTGGGCGAAGCCTGCGCCATCTACCAGATATCAGCGTCCCCACGTGCAACCCCGACAGCCCCTGCCAACTGGGCTGCCCTTTCACCAGGTACCAGACCCGCCGTCCCCGCGTGCAACCGTGGAAGTCCTTGCGCCACCTGGGGGACCCCTGCGCCAGGTACCCGACCCCAGCGTCCTCGTGCCCAACCCCAGCATTGCCTGCGCCACCAGGGCGAACCCTACACCATGTACCACACCCCAGCATCCCCGTGTGCAACCCCGAAAGTCCTTGAGCCACCTGCGGGGCCCCTGTGCTAGGGACCAGACCCCGGCGTCACCGCGCGCAACCCCAGTAGCCCTGGGACACCTGGGCAGCCCCTGCAACACCTGGGCGGCTCATGCGCCATGTACGATACCCTATCGTCCATGTGCGCAACCCCGACAGCCCCTGCGCCTCCTGGGCGGCCCCTGCACCAAGTACTAGACCCCGGCGTCCCCGCGTGCCACCCCAGCTGCCTCTGAGGCACCTGGGCGGCCTCTGCACCCGGTTTGAGACCCCGTGCCACCTCAGCAGTCCCTGCACCACCTTGGCGGCCCCTGTGTCCCCTGGTCGGCCCCTGCGCCAGGTAAAAGACTCCGGTGTTACCGCACACAACCCCTGCAGCCCCTGCATTCCTTGGGCTGCTGCGGTTGCGCGCAGGAAGCCCGGGTCTGGTACTTGGCACCGGGGTCGCCCAGGTGAAGCATGGGCCACCCAGGTGTCGCAGAGAATACCGGGTTTGCGTGCGGGGACGCCGGGGTCTCGTACCTGGCGCAGGCGTCGCCAATGGTGCACAGGGGCTGCCTGGGTTGCGCGCAGTAACACCGGGGTCTTGTACCTGGCGCAGCGGCCTCCCAGGGGACACAGGCGACGCCTAGGTGGCACAAGGGGTGCCAGGTTTTCGCGCGGGGATGCCGGGGTCTGGTACCTGGCGTTGGGGCTGCCCAGGCAGCACAGGGAGTGCAGGGTTTGCTCACGGGGATGCCGGGGTCTGGTCCCTGGCCCAGGGGCCGCCCAGGTGATGCAGGTGCAACCCAGGTGCGGCAGGGGTCCGGGTTGTGCAATTGGACGCCAGGGTCTCGTACCAGTTGCAGAGGCCCCCCAGGTGTCTCAGGGGCTGCTGGGGTGGCACGCGTGGACCCCGGGGTCTGGTACATGGTGCAGGAGCCGCCCAGGTGGGGCAGGGACCGCTCATGTGATGCAGAGGCCGTCCAGGTGGCACAGGGTCTTCTGGGGTGAGCGCGGGAACGTCGGGGTCTGGTACTTGGCGCAGGGGCCGCCCAGGAGGCGCAGGGGATGCCGGGGTTGCGCATGTGGACGCCAGATTCTTATACATTGTGGGGAGCCATTTCTTTGGCTTCAGGCTCATAGATGCAAACACAGCCTTAAGAGGTATAAGCTTTGCCAAACAGGACGATAAAGACTTGTTATCTGAGGAGAGACTTGATTGTTTTTCGATCCAGGAGGTGCAAGTGACCTCACCCACCCAGGGGACATGACTCCTAGGTGCAGGCCTGGCAAAATCCTCTATGTTCTCTCTTTGCTGTAACCTTCTTATCAATGATTCTCTTAATCTTTAATAAATATGGCTCAGTGAGTACAGTGTTCTTCTCCAAATTATCAACTGTGCCCTATAAGTAAAACAGACGAAT
>PVJS01055594.1:0-12606 GCA_004027185.1 Glis glis
ACCGCAAAAAAAAAAAAAAAAAAAAAACCATCTTTCAAGCCGGGCGTGATGGCACACGCTTATAATCCCAGTACTTGGGAGGCTGAGACCAGAGGATCTGGGTTCGCAGCCAGCCTCAGCTACTTAGTGAGACCCTCTGCAACTTAGTGAGACCCTGTTTCAAAATAAAGAATAAAAAATAGGGCTGGAGGTGTAGCTTGGAGGTAGAAGTCCCTGGGTTCAATCTCCAGTACCGCAAAAAAACTAACTAACTAAATTAATTAATTGATTATAAAAACATCTTTCAGGTCAAATGTAGCAGAAAATAGTATACCTGTTTTGGTCTGGGAAATGAATACCTGCAATTACTCACAAAAGAACAATGTAAACATTGTGGAATGGCAGGTAGAAAAGCATGGGATATATGCGTATTAAATGGTAAATCATAGAAATGTCTGTTTAGTTTTCTCTAAGTTTTTCTTTATAGAGGAGTGTTGAGGGCTGGGATGCCTAGCTACTTGCCTAGCATGCATGAGGTCCTGGGATTGATCTCCACCACCCCATATAAGAAAAGAAAAAGAAAGAATATTGAGACCTTTAAGTATCTGGCTTTAAGTCAAGGAAATTTATCCTAACTTTTCTTCTACTTTGAATGCTCTCTCCCTACTTATCTGTTGAATTATGTTTTAATCTTTCAATATCCAAATTAAAAGTAACATTCTTTAAGAAGGCTTCTCTGGACTTTCCTGTTGAATTAAATATTTTCTTCTGGCCAGGTGTGGTGGCGCACGCTTGTAATCCCAGTACTTTGGGAGGCGGAGACCGGAGGATCCGGGTTCGCGGTCAGCCTCAGCTCTCTCTCTCTCTCTCTTTCTGTCTCTCCCTCTCTCTACTTAGTGAGGCCTTCTGCAACTTCGTGAGACCTGGTTTCAAAATAAAGTATAAAAAATAGGGCCGGGAGTGTAGCGCGGAGGTAGAACACCCCTGGGTTCAATCCCCAGTACCGCAAAAAAAAAAAAAAAAAAAAAAAATTTCTTCTCTGTCATTCTACAGTATTTTGCTCAAACATCTATGAAGTAGTTTTAATTTATTCAACCAGCAACGTTTATTTGTTAATGTTATCACAGTGTTTTCATGTTTGTCCTCAATACAACATGAAACTTTGGAGATCAAAGGCTTTATTTTCATCTTTGAATTTTTGTCATCTAACACATTACCTGGCATATTATAAATATTATTTACTCCTTGATGAAAGCATGAATGACATAGAAAGGTACCACAGATGTTTTAATAGCTAACACGTATATCTTAGTGTGCCAGGCACTGTTCTATAATCCGTAGACATGTATGAATTTGATCCCCCCAATTACTTTATGAGATAGGTACTAGTATCAGCCCCATTTTAAAAACAGAGGAACTGAGTCAAAGGGAGATTAAGGAACATGCTGAGTCACACAGCTAGTACATAAGGCTGGGTTTCAAACTCAAGTCTGGCTTTTAACTACTATACAACTATACTGTTTCTACCTACCAGTGATTGGGAGTCTGAAAAAGCCAGGGATGTTCTACCTTTGAACCACACTCCAGCCTTATTTTATTTTTATTTTGAAACAAGGTCTTGCTAAGTTGCTGAGGGTACTGCTTATTGCCAAGTTTTGCCTCAAACCTGCGATCCTCCTGTCTCAGCCTCCCAAGTACTGGGATTACAGGCGTGTGCCACCATGCCCAGCTTCAGCAGACTTATTAAATAGTCACTGTGGCTACCCATTTAAGCATTTCTTTTCTTTCTTTCTTTTTTTGGTACTGGGGATTGAACCCAGAGGCATTCTACCTCTGAGCTATACCCCCAGCCCTATTTTTTTATTTCTTATTTGGAAACAGGGTCTCATTAGGTTGCTGAGAGCCTCGCTAAGTAGCTGAGGTTGGCCACAAACCCGGATCCTCCAGTCTCAGCCTTCCAAGGATTACAGGCATGCACCACCACGCCCAGCTCTTTTATGTTTCTAACCTTGCCTTTAAAGGCATTTACATTTGTGATACCTGTCCTGGGGTAACTGATGGTCTATTTTGTGCTTGCTAGAATGTTAGAATATTATTTGACTTGAAAAATAGATAAATTTGAGTGAATTGCCAATTGCTTATGTTAATTTTTTTTTTTTTTTGCGGTACCGGGGATTGAACCCAGGGACGTTCTACCTCCGCGCTACGCCCCCGGCCCTATTTTTTATACTTTATTTTGAAACCGGGTCTCACGAAGTTGCAGAGGGCCTCACTAAGTAGAGAGAGAGAGAGACAGAGAGAGTGAGAGAGAGCTGAGGCTGGCCGCGAACCCGGATCCTCCGGTCTCCGCCTCCCAAAGTACTGGGATTACAAGCGTGAGCCGCCACGCCCTGCATGTTAATTATTTTAAACATATCATGAACTCTTAGAACAGCTGAAAACTAAATCATTATTTTGCTTTAAATTATTCCTAATCCTGATTTTAGAAAACTTATATACAGTTTTTCTTCCTCTACTTTATTTCCCCGTTTCCATTAGAGTTAGGACTGCCTTTGTTGTGAAAAATAATCTTTTTTTGTGTGTGTGTGGTCCTGGGGATTGAACCCAGAGGCATTCTACCTTCGAGATACAAGTCCAGCCTGATTTTATTTCTTATTTGGAAACAGGGTCTCACTAGGTTGATGAGAGTCTTACTACTTGCTGAGGCTGCCCTCGAACCTACGATCCCCGTCTCAGCCTCCAAGTACTGGGATTACAAGCATGCGCCACCACGCCTGGCTTGTGATGAATAATTTTGAAAGGCCAGATAGAATATTTGAAAACATAAGAATAATAATAAATACTTAAATGTGGATTCGATACTCTCTCTAGAAAGTTTTTAAAAAAGAAAATGTGATTATCACTATTATTACCTTTTTTTTTCTTTTGGTGCTGCGGATTGAACCCAGGGGTTCCAAGCTATACCCTCAGCCATTTTTTTATTTTTTTATTAATTTTTTGCGGTACTGGGGATTGAACCCAGGGGCATTCTACCTCCAAGCTACACCCCCAGCTCTATTTTTTGTTCTTTATTTTGAAACAGGGTCTCACTAAGTTGCGGAGGGCCTCACTAATAGCTGAGGCTGGCGGCGAACACGGATCTTCTGGTCTCAGCCTCCTGAGTACTGGAATTACAAGCGTGCGCCACCACGCCCGGCTTACCCTCAGCCATTTTTTAACTTTTTGTTTTTGAAATGGGGTCTCTTTAGGTTGCCAAGAGTCTCACTATATTGCTGAGGCTGTCCTCGAACCTGCAATCCTCCTGTCTCAGCCTCCCATGTACTGGGATTATAGGTGTTTGCCACTATGCCTGGCTGTGATTGTTTCAATGTATTAAATTATCAAAGATTGATAATACAGCTTGAGTATCCCTTATCTGAAATGCTTGGGATCAGAAGTATTAAAATATTTCAGATTTTTTTATTTTTTAATATTTGCATATACATAATGAGCTGTCTTGGGAATGGGACCCAAGTCTAACCACAGAATTCATTTATGTTTCATATATACCTCATACACATAGCCTGAAAACAATTACATACAATATTTTTAGCATGCCTGTGTTTTGACTGTGACCGATCACATGAGGTCAGGTATGGAATTTCCCACTTGTGGTTTCATGTTTTGGATTTTGGAGTTAGGGATTAGAGAAGCTCAACCTGTACATACTGGTAAGGAAGTAAGGAAACAATCATTCTATACTACCTGAGAGTGTAAATCTATTCAGTTTTATTGAGAACAATTTGGGGGTAATATATCCAAAATCTTTAAAAAGATGCATGTATTTTAACCAACAAAGGAAATATTTGATCAGGTATGCAAAGATAGACACTGAAAGATTGTTATTACAATGTTTTTATATTAGCAAAGCTTTGGATATAACTTAATTGTCCATCAAAAGGGAATTGGTTAAATAAATTATAATATATACTTATATACTAGAATATCAAATAATCATTTAAAATATTGGTAAAGATTCAGCACTTAAATTTGAGCCGGGCGTGGTGGCGCATGCTTGTAATCCCAGTACTTTGGGAGGCGGAGACCGGAGGATCCGGGTTCTCGGCCAGCCTCAGCTCTCTCTCTCTTTCTCTCTCTCTCTCTACTTAGTGAGGCCCTCCGCAACTTCGTGAGACCCGGTTTCAAAATAAAGTATGAAAAAAATAGGGCCGGGGGTGTAGCACAGAGGTAGAACGCCCCTGGGTTCAATCCCCGGTACTGCAAAAAAAAAATTTGATTTGTAAATATCATATAGAAGAGAGCCCCATCATTCATTAAAAATAGCAAGTCTAGTATTATACTTTTTTTTTTTTACGTGCTGGGGATTGAACCCAGGCATGTTCTACCTCCAAGATACACCCCCAGCCCTATTTTATTTTATTTACTTATTTACTTATGTATGTATGTATGTATGTATGTATGTATTTATTTTTATTTTTGTGGTACTCGGAATTGAACCTGGGGCATTCTACCTCTGAGTTACACCCCCAGCCCTATTTTATTCTTTATTTTGAAACAGGGTCTCACTAAGTTGCAGAGGGCCTCACAAGTTGCTGAGGCTGGCTTCAAACCTGCAATCCTCCTGTCTCAGCCTCTCAAGTACTAGGATTATAAGCATGTGCCACCACGCTCGGCTATTTTATTATTTTTTTTAATTTTATTTTTTTTTCTTTGTGGTACTGGGGATTGAACCCACAGACATTCTACCTCCAAGCTACACCCCCAGCCCTATTTTTTTTTATTCTTTATTTTGAAACAGGGCCTCACTGAGTTGCAGAGAGCCTCACTAAGTAGCTGAAGCTGTCTGCAAACCTGCAATCCTCCTTGTCCTCCCAAGTACTGAGATTACAAGCGTGCGCCACTATGCCCAGCTCTCCTATTTTATTTTTTATTTGGAAACAGTCTTGTTAAATTGCTGAGAGCCTAAGTTGCTAAGACTGGTCTTAAACCTGCAATCTTCCTGGCATAGCCTCCCAAATACTAGGATTACAGGTATGTGCTACCACGCCTTTTTTATGCTCTGTTTTTATGTAATATTTTAGTGTTTTAGTAGAACAGTGTTCTTTACCTGGTCAGTATCAGATGGGTGCTGACTTGCATCAATTTGTCAAGTTCAGGAAGCATTAGCTGTCAGCTAGCTGATGACATGTTTGATATGAAAAAGTATTTTTGTTACACAAGTGAAATATATTATATCCTTTTCAAAGCCAAGACTAATATTTTGTTTCCAAAGGAAAACTCAAACATTTTCCACATTATTCTTTCTGGACAGTTGTGAGTTTTATTCCACAATCAACATTCATAGGTACTCTATTTTTCTTATCAAACTTAAAATAGGCCAAATAGCTTCATGAGCTTATTTGTTTGTTTAATTTTTAAGAAATGTTACTTAGTGTGATATCATTATGTTGATGCAATAAATGGTAGCAAAACTGATAGTATTCCAGAGAAATCCTAACTCAGGCTTTTGTTAAGTCCTGGTAAAGGTGACATTCTCCAGAGATGTATTTTAAATTAATTAATTCTCCCCTCCTGCTTTTCATTTAAAATGCAAATGCAAATCTACACATTTGTTCTAGAGTGAATCATTGATTAGACAAAGACTTTTGTATTTAAGTTTTTGTATATTTTTAGCAGTTCCATAGAATCTTTTCAGAATGATAAAAATAGACCTGGAATATTTCATATTGATTATAAACTTATGTCACTCAAACTCAGTTATAACATGCATTTAGATATATAAGTATTTCTGTAAAAGAATGATGTAATTAACTTAGTTAAGTACCATCTATATTGTTATTCAAATAAATTAAAGAAAGAGTATTTTTATTATATTTTAAGCTTCCAAATTTAATGTGAATTTCTCATAAGGTAATGTGAGGAAACCAACTTCTTGTTTCATGTGTTTAAGAACATGTTAGTTAAAGTTTATTTACTCCACTAGTTCATTCTTCATATGTTTTGCATAAGAGTATTTATGTTTACCATCTCATCCACTTTTTGAAATATTTTTCCTACAGTTATGCAGAAGGCATGGAGGGAAAGAAATCCTCCAGCTCGAATCAAAGCAGCCTATCAAGCTTTAGAATTAAACAATGAGTAAGTTTGAAATATATGGAAAATACATTTGTTTTAAAAGAAACTCAGGAAAATGATTTTATATTTCCTGTTGTCTGTTTCTAGGACACTTGGTGTCATTAGCAGTGTCCCCTCTTCCTTTTTGCATACTAGAGATAAAATTTGCAGTGTTCATTGACTTGTGTATTTTGCCTCTGAAATTGTAAATTTATATATGCCTTTGAATAAAAATTATATTAGAAATTAAATGGAGAATACCAACAAAAAATGGTGATAATACTGAATAGTTAAAAGGGTACTAAAATATTTATGCCACTGTTTTAATTTTGTTTTTCATTTAAATCATTCATTTAAAGCATTCATTCAGTACTTAGGACTTTAGTTGCTAATGGACTTGGAGGCATACAAGGTTTCAAAAAAAGTAAAACATAGTTGTGTGGGGTGGCACATGCCTGTAATCCCAGTACTTGGGAGGATGAGCCAGGAGGATAGCAGGTTTGAGGCCAGCCTCAGTAACTTAGGAAGACCTTCAACAACCTACTGAGACCCTGTTTCAAAATAAAAAAGTAAAAAGGGCTGGGGTGTAGCTCAGAGGTAGAATGCCCCTGTGTTCAATCCCCAGCTCCAAAATAAATAAATAAATAGATAAATAAATAAATAAATACTCTGTAAACCTAAGTTTTTTATTTTCATGTTAACAGTTCTTATTTTTATAGATCTCTGTATCAACTTTCTATTTTGAGAAGACAAAATGCAAAATCATCAGTTGACTTAATATTTAACTGGAGAGATCAATAAATATTAATCTAATACATGTTAAATAAATGCCAAGAATAAAAATAGAGTCCCAGTTGAGATCACTCAAGCAATGATTCCTTAATATGTAAATTTAGATTTTTCCTCTGAAACCCTCCCAATAGATGTATTATCCTTGCTAAGAAGACCTTTCCAAGGTGGAGCAAAAATGTGGCAGACTAGCACTCCAAAATCAATGAGAAACAATAACTGTCATGGTCAAAATAGTAAAAAGTTAGCCAGGTGCAGTGGTACACACCTCCAATTACAGTACTTGGGAGGCTGAGACAGGAGGATCGAAAGTATGAGGTCAGCCTCAGCAACTTAATGAGACCCTATTTCAAAATAAAACATAAAAAGGGCCGGGAAGATGTGGCTCAGTGGTAGAGTGACCCTAGGTTCAATCCCCAGTACCAGAAAAATAAATAAACAAATTTATAGTAACCCTGCTCCTCTACCCCCACCTCTACCCCGGACACACACACTCCCTAGCTTGTGGCAGCCTTGAAGACAACAGTACACATTCTAAGTGCAGGCTCATACCTTGTTCTCAAAGAACTATGGTTTTCATTTTTACCTGTGTGGTGGCTCCCTGAAGGACCAGCTCAAAGGGCTTGCCTTTATTTCAGCTAACTTGAATTTCTCTTGGGACCGAATTAACTAAACTGTATTTGTTAAAAACATTTACAGGCAAATGCATTAGCTACTGCTGTCTGGGGCAAAGGATAACAGCTGGGGTTGGGGTGGGGAATGGAAATAGGCAAGCCAGAAAGCTTATGAGGAAAGGCTGAGAAATGAGTTACTTTGGGAAATAAAGGCTTTGAAAAGCTCCCACAGATTCCTGGGAATCTCACAGGCCCCATACTTGGCCAAAGTTGGGCACATCCTCAGAAAAGACTTGAAAAGGCCCAAGCTCTCCTGTCTGGCTAACCTTCAGGTTGTGCATGGGCAGGAAGTGAAGGCTAAGGCAGAATTGCAGAATTGTAAACTGCCTGGCAGAATGTTGGAAGCGTGCTCTAGCACCCGTCTACCAAGGTATTGGTTTTTTGTATTTTGCTTGTTTTTTTTATTTCAGGCATTTAAGGAAATCTCTATCAAATCATTAACTGAGCACTGAGATTAAAGAGCAAGGACCTCATTGGTCCCACATGACCAAGAGTGCAGATTTTATAAAATTAGTTAAGGAAAATCATTTCAGCAAACAACTACAATAAGCAGCAACAACAAAGGGAGTACAAAAAAAATCTGATTTCTAGAATTGCCAGAATATAATATTCAAAATTTCTAGTTTTCAACAAAAAATTGCAAAGTATGCAAAGAAATTAAAAAAATATGGTCCATACACAAGAAAGAAAAAAGAGTATAAACTGCCTCAGAGAAAGCCTACTTTGGACTTAGTAGACTTTAAAGCAACTATTTTAAATATGTTCAAAAAGCTAAAGAAAACCATAAGAATGCTATCTTATCATTAGAGAATATTAATAAAGCAGAAGAAGTAATAAAAGGGAACTTTAATAACAAAAATAAATAACAAAAGGAACTTAGTTCTACTTTAAGTAGAAATTTTAAAATTGAAAAGTCTGACTGAAATGAAAAATTTGCTATAAGTTCTGTAGCAGATTTGAGAAGACCAAAGAAAGAATCAGCACATTGTGTTAAATCAATAGAGATTACCTAGTCTAAGAAACAGGAATAAATAAAGGAATGAAGAAAAATGAAGTATCAAACATAATAACACTATCAAACATACTGACTTGTCGGGCGTGGTGGTGCACGCCTGTAATTCCAGTACTTGGGAGGCTGAGACAGGAGAATCAAAGGTTCAAGGACAGCCTCAGCAAGTAGTGAGACTCTCATCACCCTAGCAAGACCCTGTTTCAAAATAAAAATAAAATGGGACTGGGAGTGTAGCTTGGAGGTAGAATGCCCTGGGTTCAATCCCCAGTACCACAAAAACAAACAAACAAAAAACACTAACTTGCTGGGTGCTATGGTGCACACCTGTAATCTCAGTACTAGTAGGAGAGACTGAGACAGGAGGACTGCAAGTTTGAGACCAGCGTCAGCCATTAGCAAGACTCTTAGCAATCTAACAAGACCCTGTTTCTAAACAAAAATTTAGGGCTGGGGATATAACTCTGAGGTAGAATGCCCCTGTGTTCAATCCCCAGTAACAATATCAATAATAATAATAAATAAAAAGGGCCTGGGGTGTAGCTCAAAGGTAGAATGCCTCTGGGTTCAGTCTCCACTCTGTCTGTCTGTCTGTCTGTCTGTCTGTCTCTCTCTCTCTCTCTCACACACACACATACACACACACACACACACACACACACACACACACACACACAAACTTAAGGATAATGAGAGTTCCAAAGAAGAGAGAAAAGGGCAGAAATAATTTTGAAGAAATATGGCCAAAACCAAAATATTAGCACACCAAATCCATAACATATTGAAAGTATTACATTCTCTGACCAAATGGGGTTTATTGTTGGAATGTAAGAATGGTTCAACATAAGCCGGGCGTGGTGGCGCACGCTTGTAATCCCAGTACTTTGGGAGGCGGAGACCGGAGGATCCAGGTTCGCGGCCAGCCTCAGCTCTCTCGCTCTCTCTCTCCCTCCCTGTCTCTCTCTCTCTCTCTCTCTTTCTCTACTTAGTGAGGCCCTCTGCAACTTCGTGAGACCCGGTTTCAAAATAAAAAAGTATAAAAAATAGGGCCAGGGGCGTAGCGCGGAGGTAGAACGCTGCTGCGTTCAGTCCCCGGTACCGCGCAAAAAAAAAAAAGAATGGTTCAATATATAAAAATTGATCAGTATGATGGGCACAGTGGCGCACACCTATAATCCCAGTACTTAGGAAGCTGAGACAGGAGGATTACTGGTTCAAGACCAGTCTCAGCAATTTAGCAAGACTCTCAGCAACCTAGTGAGGCCCTGTTTCCAAATCCAAATATAAAAAGGGCTGTGGGTATAGCTTGGAGGTAGACTGCCCCTGGGTTCAATCCCTAGTACCCAAAAATTTTTTTATTAGTATGATACACCACATTAAAAGAATGAAAGAAAGAAACCACATGATCATCTCAAGTGATGCAGAAAAAGCATTTGACAAAATCTATTTTATGATAAAAACACAAAAATTAGGAAAGTAAGGAACATTCCTCAACCTGAAAAAGAACATCTATGAAAAACCCATGGCTGACTACATATTTAACAATGAAAGACTGAAAGCTTTCCCTCTAAGATCAGGAATAAGGCAAGGATGCTTGCCCTCACCCCTTCTATTTAACATACTAGAGTTTCTAACCAGGGACACCGGGCAAGAAAAAGAAAAAAAAATATCATCCTAATTGGAAAGAAAGAAGTAAAACTATTTTTATCCATAGATGACATGATCTTATACATAGAAAATCTTCAAGAATTCACACACAAAAACCCTATTAGAAGCTGGGCATGATGGTGCACACGAGACAGGAGGATCACAGGTTTGAGGATAGCCTCAGCAACATAGCAAGACTCTCAGCAACCTAATGAGACCATGTTTCAAAAGACAAAAAGAGCTGGGGGTGTATGTATATAATGCCCCTGGCTTCAATCCCCAATACCAAAAAATCCTATTAGAAGCTGGGCGTTGTTACACCACCTGTAATCACACAGTATGTGGGAGGCCGAGACAGAAGAGTTGCAGGTTCAAGGCCAGCCTCAACAACTTAGACCCTCAGCAACTTAGAGAGACCCTGTTTCAAATTAAAAAAGAGCTGGGGGTTTAGCTTGGAGATAGAGTGCCCCTGGTTTTAATCTCTAGTACAAAACAAACAAAAAACCTATTAAATAAGAGTTCAGAAATGTTGCAAGAGACGAGCTCAAAATAAAACAGCTGTTTTTCTGTATGCTAGCAATGATCAATTTGGAAAGGAAATGAATTTGTCAGCTTTTTATCATTGTGACACAATACCTGAGAAAAACAGCTGAAAAGAAGAAAGATTTATTTTGGTTCATGGTTTCATAGGTTTTAGTCCATTGTTGACCATCGCCATTACTTTGGCCCTGAGGTAAGTCAGAACATCATCGCAGAAGGACGTGGCAGAAGAAAGCTGCTCACCTCATGGCAGCTAGGAAGCACAGAGAGGAGGAAGGGGCTGGCGACAAGATAGAGTCCTCAAGAGCACACCCCAAAGGACCTACTCCCCTCAACTAGGTTCCACCTCCTACAGCTTCCACCACCTCCCAGTAGTCCATTCAGCTAGGAATCCCTCCATGGATGAGTCCATCGACAAGGTCAGCACTGGGCGATGAAGGAAAGCGCACACGGTGCACCACCATTCCGTTTGATGAAGGAAAGCACTTCCAAAAGCCCCACCTCTGAACATTTACTGCACTAGGACCAAGACTTCAACACATGAGCCACGGGACATTCTAGGTCCAAACCCCAACACAATCTCATTTACCATAGCATCAAAATTATTAAAATACTTAGGGATAAATTTAACTAAGAAGGGGACTTGTACACTGAAAACTGCAAAACATTATTCCTATAGTTTAAAGACTTAAATCAGTGGAAAGGCATTTTGTGTTTATGGATTGGACAACTTAAATATCATTAAGATGTCATTACTCCCCGAAGTTGATCTACAGATTCAGTGCAATCCCTATCAAAACTGCAATTACTATTTTTTTTAGAAATGGGTAAGCTGATCCTAAAATTCATGTGAAATTACAAGAGACCCTGAGTAACCAAAGCAATCTCAGAAGAAAAGTACAAAATTGGAGGATTCACACTTCCCAAATTTAAGGGCTACAGTAATTAAATCATAATGATCAATGGATTCCAATTGAGAATCCAGAAATAAACTCAGTGCCAAAACCATTCAATGGAGGAAAGTAGTCTTTTCAATAAATAATGCTGGAATAACCTGATGGCCACATCTAAAAGCAGGAAGTTGGACCCTCACCTTATATATACATACCAGTTAATTCAAAATTAACCAAGGACCTAAATGTAAGAGTTAAACCTATAAAACTATTGTAAGAAAACACGGGGCAAATCTTCATGACCTTGGATTTCACATTGGTTTATTATATATGACACCAAAAGCACAAGCAATAAGAGAAAAATAGATAAATTAGACTTTATCAAAATTCTTTTGTGCATCACAGTTACAATATCAACAGGCAAAATAAGACAAAAGAGATGAGTGTGACTGTTTAATATGTATTTCTTTTGGGAATGTGTACCACCATGCCTGACCATCTAGATCTTTCTTAAAGCCTTTTTATTATGGATATATAATAACATTTGAAGCAGGGTGCAGTGGTGCATGCCTGTAATCCCAGTACTTGGGAAGCTAAGACAAGAGGATCGCAAGTTCAAGGCCAGTCTAAACAATTTAGCAAGACCCTGTCTCAAAAAATTCTAAAAAGGAGCTGGGCATGGTGGCACACGCTTGTAATCCCAGTACTTTGGGAGGCGGAGACCAGAGGATCCAGGTTCACAGCCAGCCTCAACTCACTCTCTCTCTCTCTCTCTCTCTCTCTCGTCTCTCTCTATCTCTTTCTCTCTCTCTACTTAGAGAGGCCCTCCACAACTTCGTGAGACCCGGTTTCAAAATAAAGTATAAAAAATAGGGCCGGGGGTGTAGTGTGGAGGTAGACTGCCCCTGGGTTCAATCCCCGGGACCGCAAAAAAAAAAAAAAAAAAAAAAATTTAAAAAGG
>PVJS01055595.1:0-12605 GCA_004027185.1 Glis glis
AGCAACTGTATAATGATATATATAATTATATATACATATAATTATATATACATATATACATATGTATATACATATACATATATACATATAATTATATACATATATAATTACATATATACACGTACATATATATACATACATGTATATGTATATATATACATGTATATGTGTATATCATATATATATAATGTATATGTATGCATACTCTGATTTACCTACTATTCTTCAAAGACTTTATTTATTTGACTATAAAGCTCATACTACAATCATGATCTCTACCTGAATTTAAAAATGTCACTACCATACTGATACAGCTGTACTTTTTCCATAGGGTGTTTTAGGGAAACTTTATATAAAAGCAAAACAACAGCAAGAAAATTAAAATGTTTGACACCCAAGTATGGACAATGGAAAAACTATATTGGAATTATGGATCCATTTATAAGTCTGTATTTTGATCAAAATCACAAGTACTTTGGAAGAAAGCAATAATCAAAGTAACATAGTTTTTCTTTTTTTTTCTATTGTTCCCATAAGGGATATGTTGGAAGTGGTGGTGAATAGTTGCCTCCTGGGAAAAGAAAGAGACAGGGAGAAAAAGCCAAATTGTACAATAGCCAGCATGTGCCACAGATTAATATGTAAACTGCTGGAGTAGGGCTTTGGGAATTGATGTCTTCCTACTTTGGGGTTTTAATTAGGGCAGGCGACTCCAACACTTTTGAGGGGAAAAAAAGGAGGATAAAAACACCAAATGCACAACTTTGCTTTTTAGAATCCTTCAAAAAGGCAAGAGATGACAAAAACTGGAATCAGAAGGGCTTACCTGCAGGACTTCGATGGTATGGAGAAAGGAAGGCAGTCAACATTGCTTCAGTACTGAGATAATTTCCTAAGCTTTATCACAGTAATTCTTAGTAAAAAAAAAAAAAAAAAACTGCAAGGTGTCTTTTAGTATTCTTTTCTATAGATAATCAAGCAGGATAAATACTTGGTTAGGTTTGGATAATAGTATTCTATTCGGGGCTTTTCTTATTTCCTGGCCCTTAAACATAATAGCATTTACTCAAATGATACTGAGATCCAAACTAAGTTAGTCTTTCCTTCTTGACAAGGCTGGTGTGAGGTACAGCTGGGAGAGTCCTGCAGAACGGAAACCTGGAAGCCAGGGTGTCTGAGGCAACTTGAATTTGGAATCTTGCTGCCACTCGGGCAACCTGTTTGGGGAAGTGAACTATATGTACAGTTATCGCTGCTATTCCCCATTACGATTGTTGCTGCTGTCACTGCTGCTGCCGTTTTATGCTTTGTTTAGAATTTACACATAGTCAGCTGGCCGACGGACAACAATGCCCACTGTGCGTGTGTCGGCATGATTCTTCACATGCAAGTTCCACAGCTGTCAAACACTATCTGCATCTCCTAGTTCAAGTTTCTGAGAGAACCAATCTGATGAGATCAGTTTATCTCTGGTTCAAGTGTTTCCCACCAGATAATACCTTGGGCTTCTTATCAGTGGAGGAACGTGTTCCCCTTAGGTCTGGTTTCTGGGGTGACGGCTGTATGGCACAGAAGGGAATGTGGATATGCATTCATCAGAAATGGCTTCAGATGTCTTTGATAAGTAATGGCTGATCTGTGCATATTAATGGAAATTATAAAGGCTTATTTTTTTTTGTTTTGTAGTACTGGGGATTGAACCCAGGGGCATTCTACCTCTGAGCTACACCCTCAACCCTCTTTTTATTTTATTTTGAAGCATGGTCTCGCTAAGTTGATGAGAGTCTCACTACTTGCTGAGGCTGTCCTCAAACCTATTTCAGCCTCCCAATTACTGGGATTATAGGCGTGCTTTACCATACCTGGCTTAAAACTATTTCTAATAGAGGCCCTTTTAATATTTTCACTTTAGATATAAGCAGTGTATCAAGTTTTATGTATATTATTTTCAAAATGACAAATATGGACGTTCATATAAAAACAGATCATTGGGTTAACAACAGTTATCCCTATATGAATTTGTAGAGGTCACCTATTTTTTCTTTCATTAAAAAAAAATTTAAAAAGGTTTACTATTATAATTATATTGTGTGTCAACACTTGTGCATGTTTTATACAGTTTATATATAGTTTATTTTATTATATGTTATTATGTTTATATTATATTTTTGTTATATGTTATATATTTTTCTGTTGTCTCTATTAGAATTTTCATTGGTTGCAAAATGTTAATGAAAAAAATACTACCAATCTATATAATTTACAACACTGATTGCTTTTAAAATTTGCTTACTGTGTTATTCAGCTTTCTGTTGCTGTAAAAAAATACCCAAGAAAGTCAACTTAAAAGGAGGAAATATTATTTTGGGTTCATGGCTTCAGAAGTTTCAATCTGGTTGGTTGGCCCATTGCTTTTGGTCTCTAGTGGCACAGTATGTCATAGCAGGAGCTATGAAAGAGGCGGTCTATCCACCTCATGGTGGCCAAGAAGTAAAAAGGGAGAGAGGAAGGGGCCAGGGTCCAAATATACCTTTCAAAGGTTCAGCCCCAAAGATCTACCTTCCTTCCACCAGGACCCATCTCCTAAATGTTGTACCACTTGCCAATAGTGCCACAGGATGGTGCCCGAGCCTTTAACTCAATGGCTTTTGGGGGACATTAAAATCCCAACCATAATACTTATTTTCTGAAACAATGACTCATGTTCACTTCTAATATTCTTAAAATTTTTGAGGCTATTGATTGTAAGATTTTAAAATTTTCTTTTATTCTCATTATTTTCTGTTTCCTATATTCTTCCCATTTCCCTTTTTGTATTTGTGGGTTTACAATAGTGTCTTTCTATTCCCATTAGTTCTCTTAAAATATAGGCACCAGGAAAATTGGTTCAAAGATATAACTTTACAACTGGTTGGTATAATGTTAGAGTATTTAAAAATGCAATTGGACCTTCACAGGTGGAAATTGTAACTCTCAGTATCTAAGATGATTTCTGTGTACTAATTATTTTGCCCAGAGAAGAAAGCTCCAATTAGAGAGTCTACTAGGATAAACGAGTTACGAATCTTACAAATTATTAGGTAAACTTTCACTTGATTCCCCACTTTTACCATATTAATTTGCTCCTATACTCAGCTATGCTTTGGTGCCCTGGTATGTTTTAGGTTACTGCTGGGACTAGTGAGATGTGGTGGCCTTGCGATAGAAGTACACAGAGGGGACCTGGATGTTTGTTTCATCAGAGATTTGCAAACATTCCTCCTATTTTAGCTCCATTTTAATTTCAATCTTTCGAGATAATGTATGATTTTAACTCCAGAGACTATCTAGGGTTTTTTTTGTTAAAAACTATTATTTTTTGTTTATTGTTTTTATCTGGATTTTCCAAGAACCAAGATGTGATTAAATAAGCAAGAAAAATTCATTAGAGGAAATACCTATGTCAGATAAAATGAGGAGGAAGTTGGAAAGGCTCGGGGAGTTCCAGAATCCTGTGCCCTAGTGGAGAAGAAAGGTAGGGAGTGCTGAACGGAAGCATACTCGATCACTGAGCATCCTAAAAAAAGGTAGTCGAGGCCACCTGGGTGTTCTTGAGCCAAAAAGAGCATCAAATGAGTTCTGTTTCTTACAGAAATAAACCTGCCTCCCTTTAGCTCTTTCTTTTCTTTTACATTAAAGACCTTAATAAAATACGCCACATGGTCCCCCAAGTGGCATGGAAGAATTAGGCCATCCCTCTAGCACCTAGCTCTAAACAATGTCCAACTGGTAAGAGCTACAAGTACCCTTTATTTTAGGCAGCTGTAAGCAAAAAAGACTATCATGTGACTTCATTTCCATATTGCTGCTAAGGCAGGCTAGCTCCCCAGTACCCTTTTTTTTTCCAGCATGGGCAAGAAAAAAATATCAAACAATCTGTTAATGAGCATTTGGTGAAGTGTAATGAATACAGTCTAATTCACTAATTGAGGCTCATTCCACAACTCTCCACTAATAAGCATCTTAATGTGCTTAACTGCAAGTGTCCAAAATAGTTATTGAGATGTGTGGAAATTTCCCATTCTGTATGTGAAAATTTTGATAATGTTGCAGTTTGATTAATTGAGAAAAATGTTGCACTAACAATGGAGAAAATGTAAAAGCAGGAAAATCATACAATTACATCTTCTCAAACCAACTAACTGGCAAATAAAGTATTTTTTAAAATAACTTTGACTGTAATGAGACACTGATTTCAGTATCCATGTGATGCCAAGCTAGGCTGATTCTGAAAAAATTTTGATTATCTTGTTTATGGATATAAGGAATATACTAGTCAGTATTTTATTAATTATAAATGTCAGAAAAGACAAAGTCATATTTTTTGGTTTTAACTATTTTTCCTTTACTTTAAGAATCATTTTTAAGTGATCAAGATCGAGATTGTATCAGATCATTTATCATATCAATCCCTTCATCTGTTTCCCTGTCTGACTCTTTCCTTCACGTTCATTGCTCTTCCTTTGTTGCTGGCTTCATTCCTTCAGAAGAATAATTTCTCAAAATGATTCCCCTTTACCACTGCCTAGACAACCACCCTAGATCCTTCTAGCTTTGGCTTGAAAAGTAGTCAGGCATTTCCCAAAATGTCTCTCTTAAAGTTCTTACATGGTGCTTTATTTGATTTTTATTTATTTATTTATTTATTTTGCGGTACCGGGGATTGAACCCAGGGGCGTTCTACCTCCGCGCTACACCCCCAGCCCTATTTTTTTTTATACTTTATTTTGAAACCGGGTCTCACGAAGTTGCGGAGGGCCTCACTACATAGAGAAAGAGAGAGAGAGAGAGAGAGAGAGAGAGAGAGTTCTCACACACCGGAATAAAAGAGCAATCAAAAGCCAACATCAGCTTCCACATAGGAGAGAAAACATACCACCCTTGACTTTCTGAGATTGGCCGATCTCACTTCATATCATATGCTCTAGTTGTTGTTCTTTATGGCTGAGTAAAATTCCATTGTGTTATGTACCACGTTTTTGTTATCCATTTATCTGTTGATGGACACCTAGATTGGTTCCACAATTTGACTATTGTGAATTGTGCAGCTATAAATGTGGATGTGCATACCAAGGCCACTGGGACAGACACTAAAAATTTTAAGTATGATCTCAATACATTCCTGAGAGGGGCAAATGGGATATTAAGAGTTCCCAGAAGAGGCAAAAGCACTAACTATTACTTATTAAATTCTTAATGTGGCCGGGCATGGTGGCACACACTTGTAATCCCAGTACTTGGGAGGCAGAGACCAGAGGATCCGGGTTCGCCGCCAGCCTCAGCTACTTAGTGAGACCCTCTGAAACTTCATGAGACCCAGTTTCAAAATAAAGTATAAAAAAATTGGGCTGGGGGTGTAGCTCGGAGGTAGAATGCCCTTGGGTTCAATCCCCGGTACCGCAAAAAAAAAAAAAAATTCTTAAAGTGGACCTGGCATTGTGGTTATCATAATTGATTCCATTTTTATTTCTAGTTAGCATATGAAGAAACTGTGCCTGAACAGGTTTAATAAACTTGCCTGATGCCCTCAGTGGGAGAGAGGAGTTTCCACCTCAGGTGGTATGACTGTAGACCCTCTACTCAAAATCAAACGTGGTTTAAAGAAATGCTTCTTCAAGTACAGTTCAGAACCAGCAGCATTTGCATTATCTGGGAGTGTGCTAGAAATGCAAATTCTCAGGCCCACTTTCTGAGTCAAAGGTAGGTCCCTGCAATCTGATTTTAGAAGCCTCTGTGTGATATCCTAATGTATGCTCAAGTCTGAAAAACCACTGTCTTCCAGCATTATTTCATCACTTCAGGGATTAGATACTGAAGCTCTCAGATGTCCTGATAGGAGAATAACCACTGTCTCTAAGGAGAGTTCATTCTATCTCAGAGCCTGCTTGGTGTGGCTTGCTGGGAAAATCCCATTTTGCCAATAAAATATAATGATCTCTAACTTACATAATGACTCCTATCAATCATGTTAACAACCTCAGCGAAAGGTTATCTTGGTAATTTATCTGTATCAGCTGCTTCTCATTGTGACCCAGACATTTAGAGATGTGGTTGCAAATGTGAGATTAAAACAATCTGGAGGACAGTGATTAAGAAGGGAATGCACTGCCGGGCCATTTGTGGCAGGATGTGGCCCTGACCTTTTTGCAGCAGAACAAAGATACCTGAAATACCCTGTAGTATAACACATGATCCTCAAGTTCAAGAACAGGAAACACTTATGGGTTCCATCCAGATGCTTCATTTATTCAATGAATAGGAACATGTGCATAGGAGCATCACAAGAAGTGTAAGTGCTTTCAAGTGTATTTTTGATTATAGAGGTGCCTGTGTAAGGTAAGGCCATCCCCCCAGGATGGCCCAAGTTCTCAATAGCTACATCATTAACACATCCTGGTGTGGTAGAAAGATCAGATATGTCAGAATTTGAACTTAGGTTTTTCAGTTACTCTCATGCACTCAAGAGTGAATCGTTCACAATCAATGTTTATTCATCTAGAAAATCAGACTTGCAATGTCTTCCTCATTGAGGTGCTATGATTATGTACAACATTTGTAAAACATAGGCTTCAAATCAGCTTTCTTTTTCTCCCCCGTATTTCCTTCCTGGCTACTACAATCAGAAGCTAAATACTTGTATAATTTGATCTCTAAGATTTATCGCTTCAAATCTAGGTTAAACAGGAAGATCTGGAGATTTCATGTAATATAGCAAGCTACCATGGGGAGATGCAATTTTCTCCTCAACTACATTTTGTTAAGGATGAAAAAACCAAACACTTATATTGTAAATAGTCTGTTGTTAATGCAGAAAGAAAGAAACTTCTTATTAGCTAGAATAAATGTTGTATGATCTAATTGGGCTTCTTAAATCCATTGCGTTTTGAGCTAGAACCCTAAAAAATGATATTGAAGTAGTCTGGAGAAAATAGTATAAAAAGAAAGTTAGTGGGAGAATAAGTGACATGGCTTAGTATATCCAGCTCTCTTTGGGGAAAAAATCTATTAATGCAATGCAATTCATATCACCAATGATTCAGAAGATGTATGAGGGCTTGAACTCTACTCAGTGACAACAGTGGTAGATAAAATCCATCACCCTTGTCCTGCAGCTCAAAATCTAAGAGGGGAGACTGGGGACATGTATAGGGCATAATTATGAGTTAAGCAATATTTTCTTTTAAACTCTGGCCTGAATAGAATTTTACACTCCTTAGGATAATTAGGAAAAAGGTTCTTCAAGATTTTCAAGTATGTGAGTTATTGCCCCTGGGAAATCATTTGAGGATCAGTAACAATTCCCCTCCTGGAGGCCTTGACTAAGTCTTTGGATTGGCTCGACCTATGCATAACTAGTTTTGGAAGGAGACAAGCTTCTTTTCCCAGACCTCAATTGATACTTTGGTCTTCTTTTTGTTTCTTGAAATCTCTGAGCTGTTTTCATCATTGGTAAACGGTGTTTCTATAGCAGAACCCACATGTTTGGGAAGGACTTTTTCTGCCTACAATAGAGGTGGTCATTTCAAGTTTTCCCATTATCAGTTTTACAAAAGCATATGGTTAAATTGGTGTCTGACAGATATTTCCATCCTCTGATTTTGTTGTTGTTGTTTTTGTCTTGTATTTTTTCTTAACACATAATTGTTATACCCTGGGCTCTTCTATTTCGAGAAGTTTGCAATTAAAGCTATTTAGTACAAGGTTATAAATGGAGAACATGTGAATATTCTATTTCTACAAAACAATCTAATTTAAGTAGTTAACAGTAATGATCATTGTCTGAAATAATTATTACACTGGTAGTTGTAAAAATGATGACTTTTAAAAATAGATCACTCCTTATACAATTACTAGCTGGCATTCTTACAATAATAGTGTAGTCTCTTCAAGCTAACCCTGTGTCCTTTTGACACATCTCTATTTTTCTTTGAGTGCCTCCTACTTTCTGGCATAGTATGATACACCTCATCCTTGTTTATTTCATACATAACTTGAAGTTTTCTGCCTTCTAATTATGGAAAGAAGTGAGTTTTACATAGTTGTGTTTGTTCTTGCTGTTCTTCTTCCCTCCCCCCTCTATTTTTCCTTTCCTTTCTTCTTTCCTTTTGTTTTTCTTCCTCTCTCTCATTTTTTTGAGAATATGTTACAAGTTTTATAATTACAAATTCTATGGTACTATTACCTCAGTTATTCAGAATTCCTCAAGTTTAATATTTTGCCAGATACTGATAGAGAATTCATAATTCCAGATCAGTTTTCCATGTACATAGTATGCTTTTTAAAGAGGTGTGCTCAGATCTGTTTTTATAGCCCTCAAATATCCATGTTTTATAGTTTTTAATATTGGTTCTCATCCAAAATATTGTTTTTCCTTCAAGAATGGAAAATCTTTGACTATTTTCTATATCCAATACCATCTCTCTGCTCTTTGATAGTTTTATCTCTCCCTTCAATTCCTTTTATGATATTTTCAGTGGATTCCATTCAACAATAGGCATATTTATAATTTTTACTTTTTTGTAATATTTTGTAATATTTTTTCTAATCTTTAATTTCTTTCATAAGCTTGTCTAATTTTTACTTTGCATTTTTCTCCTTTTTTGCTATTCCTATTCTGATTTGATGAATCTCTAAGTTGAGGCTTTTATCATTTACTTTAAAGATTTATTGAAAGATACTTAGTTCAAGTTGAGAAATTATGATATTGAGTTTCTTCCTGTTTTGAGGTTGAGTATGTGGGAGGGAGAAAAATTTTATTAACTGCAATATTTTCTCATGTTGGGCTTTCTTCTTATAATAAAATGATGTATTATATCTGATTAGACATATTAAATTTTAAATTTCTTACATTATCTTGGAGAAGTAATAGCAAATGATTGCATAATGACCCAGTAAAGAATCTGAGTGTCTTACTAGTTTTCTTAGTTTAGGAGCATCTCTTTCCGTTGTAACAGTGAAGTGAAAATCCTTTAAGAAATGACAACGCTCAATAGTTTCTAATTTCATGAATCTTTCTCTCCCTGGCTCTCTCCACCACCATGTTTACAAATGTGCTGTCCCCTTCCAAGCCCACTCCTTTCCTAACAGCTATCTTCCTGTTTCTTCTGTCCTCAGATATTTTCTAGCCACTTTCTCCTAATTTCATATTACGAAGGGTCGTGATCCACTAGACCTTGAATATGCTCTCATCATTTCCCAAATAAGTGGGGAATCTTTTCTTTTTTTCCTTTTTTTCTTGGGGGGGATTGAAGCCAGGGGCATTCTTCCTCTGAGCCACACCCAGAGCCTTATTTTATTTTTTTACTTTGAAACAGGGTCTCACTAAGTTGCTGAGACTGGCCTCCAACCTGTGATCCTCCTGTCTCAGCCTCCCAAATACTGAGATTACAGGTGAGCACCACCAAGCCCAGCTACCTTTTTTCTTAAGGTACTTTTCATGTGTGTTTAATGGTGAGGGACTCTGCTGCTTCCTTCCATTTGTATGCCGCTTCTACTTGACTCTGTTTCAGTATAAGCTCTGAAGCAGGCTATGCAAATTTTCTATAGATATTTCCTTACTTCTTGAACCTAAAGATTACAGAGTTCTCTGTATTGTAGTTACATGGCAGGTGTAGGCAATGGGTATTTTATTTTCTTTCCTTGTTGACTAATAGGGTTTTGGGAGTAAGGACAGAGATATTCTGATTTGGGAACCCTGTTTTCCTAAAATTTCCAATAATTTATCTTTTTATTTAATTTTTACCACAGATAGCTCAGGAATGGTGTTAGAGCTGAGAAAGATTGATTTGTGTGGTGTGTGCACATATGTGCATGTACATCAGCATAGAATCATGGAGTAATGCATGTGGTTCTAGTACTTGCCTGTACCTAAGACACTGAGCCCATCTCACATATGTTATAGAGCTTGACCACTGGCTGTGATGCCACTAACATAATTGAATCACATGGCTTTAATGAACAAACAAAATAAGTGAGTGAGAAAAGTATTTACATATAAGGATTCAGGCTTATATGTGTCTGATGCATTAGGACCACATCTTCGTGTATCTAATCAAAAGACAGAATCAAAAACTGAGACATAGCTGGGCATGGTGGAGCACACCTGTAATCCCAGTGCTTGAGAGGCTAAGACAGGATGATCATAGGTTCAAGATCAGCCTCAGCAACTTAGCGAGATTCAGCAACCTTAGTGAGGCCCTGTTTCAAAAAAAAGTTTCAAAAGGACTGTGGGTAAAGTTCGGAGGTAGTTCAATCCCCAGTACCACAGAACAAAAATAAAATGAAAAAACTTAGATATTATTTGTTAATATGACTTTCAGATAATATGTTTTATAAAGGATCTGAAACTCCTTTTTCCCTTTTGATATGGAAATTTTCTTAGTGTCCAAGTCTAATTATCAGGTACCCCTTTCTTCAAATTTATTACTAATTAATAAATATAAATATCTTTCAGTTGTTTTAGAAAATTAGCAAAGATTTTGGCTTTTCATGCCATTATCTATTTTTGTTCATACCTGATGCCTTTCTTTGACTTGTTTTTAACTCTCTGTACCCCCTACTTTCCTGTAAAAAACAAGTATAGAGTTCATATATTTAGGTCATGTACATTTCCAGCTCCATCTTATAGCCAATGTAAAGCCCAGAAGAGTCCTAGTGAGCTCACCATGGCCAAGCAAATGACTTCCTGAGTACTTATTTACAGAAATGTTAGCATTATAAATGCTAAATCGCTCACCACATTCTGTACTTAATTGGAAACAGTCTTAAAACCCCTTTAAGATTTCATATCTATAAATTCCCTCTCATCAAGCAAAAAATAGTGGGACCATACATTTATTCATGGATCTTTATTACTGAACCATGTGCCTCTGTTGTTGATATTTGTTTGATTTTTTGAAATGTCACTTTCATCCCCTCTTTTGATATTTTGATTCCCTTCCCTCTGGCCTTGCAGCACCTTTCAGGTTATATTTTGAGTACTGTCTTCTGGTTAAAGGTTTTGACTTCTCACTCTCAACTATGACTTGGGTTTCCCTCTAGCTAACCTGTCTTTGATAAATTCTATGTACGTTTAGGTCCTGACAAATATACATATACCACACTGGGATAAACTACCACTGAAATCAATCTCTGTGTGCCAATGGGAACTCAAAAAAATTGATGGCTTCAAAATTCATTAAATATCTAGTGACTATCTGCCATGGAACAGGTAATGTATTAATGGTAGAGTTATAATGGTGATCTAGAATGGTACGACCTCTTCCTATGCAGAGATAGGAGCACGTTAACAGGGTTTCTTTAGTAAAATTAGTAATATTATGAGAAGGAAGCCCAGGTTACTAGGGGAAACCTAGGGTATTTATAGTGAGATGGGAGGGAATCCTTACCCAGTTAGAGAGAATTTAATTTGAGACCAAATGATGAGTTGAAGTTGTGAGGTTGAAGGATTGGGGCTCTTACCAAGTTGTTTCTCCGAACTCCAGTAAATTGGGCCACCCCTGGTAAGAGTCTAAGTAATAGCAAAGCAGAGAAAAGTCATACTTACTGTACACTACCCAAAACCCTGATCAAAACATATCATGAGCATAGCAAATCAGTTATTATACTAGGCATTGATTTTGGGGTACTTTGTAACATGGCAATATTTGACCATCACAATATTTGTTATCTAGAAATGATGTGCCACCTTAATAAAAATCAAAGCATGTGTCAGGTATGGTGGTATATATCTGTAATCCCAGCAATACGAGAGAATAAGGCAGGAGGATCACAAGTTTGAGACTGGCCTGGGGAACTTAGCGAGACCTTGTATAAAAAAATTATATATATAATATATAATATTTATAATGTCATTATATATAATATCATTATATATGTATATAATTAAAAGAGCTTGGGATGTAGTTCAGTGGTAGACCACCCCTGGGTTCAATGCCCAGGACCCTCCGGCTGCAAAAAAAAAAAAATCAAAGTACTTACCATTGGTTTTGAAATGGTGATTAGAAGCTAGAAATTCCTCATCAAGACTGTTGAGGAAGGACTGGAGAACAATGAGGAAATGCCACTGGAGACTGGAGAATGAGATAATCGTCATGTAGTGGTAGAGGGTTTGAATATACTGTTGCACGAGGATATTTGGTAACTAGAAGGAAACCTAATTGACTCCTGGATCTGGCAGGGAGATTTGTAGGCAAAGCATTAAAAATGGCATGTAAGCTTCTTCTAACTTACTACTTTAAAACATAATAAGAGGAAAAGGAATTAAAGAGGAACTATTGAGTTTTGTGGATGATTTAGTGTGACCACAGAGGGTTTTGCTTGGTTCTAAAGCAAAGCTGCTCTTTTTCATTTCAAATCTCTTCCAAAATATTCACTAAGCAAAAGTAGCTTTGGTGCAAAATGATATCCAGTGTTGGCTGTGATTTTATTTGTTAAGACTTCAAAGGCCGGGCGTGGTGGCGCACGCTTGTAATCCCAGCACTTTGGGAGGCAGAGACCGGAGGATCTGGCTTCGCGGCCAGCCTCAGCTCTCTCTCTCTCTCTCTCTCTCTCTCTCTCTCTCTCTC
>PVJS01055596.1:0-12603 GCA_004027185.1 Glis glis
CTCTCTCTCTCTCTCTCTACTTAGTGAGGCCCTCCGCAACCTCGGGAGACCCGGTTTCAAAATAAAGTATAAAAATAGGGCCGGGGGTGTAGTGCGGAGGTAGAACACTCCTAGGTTCAATCCCTGGTACTGCAAAAAAAAAAATAAATAAATAAAAATAAAAAGGGATCAATAAGCTGGTAGAATTTTGCCTTAAAATGCACAAAAGTTAAAATCAATGCATTAGCTCCTATCACGATGAATAGATCCCAAAAATCATAATGTTGAGTGTACAAGCAATATGCAGGATATAAGCACAATGTGATACCATTTGTAGATTATTTTTAAAACACACAGAACTGTACCACATACCACTTAAGGCTCTCAGTGCGTGGTGTAACACGTAAATACAGATAAGAGCGAAAATGCCAATCCATCATGAATGCCAATTCTGATTAGAGATGGAGAAAATATTGTAGAGCGATCAAGGAGTTCTTTACATAAACATGGAATATATTCAATGAAAAATGCTGGGCGAGGAACTTAACCTTTTAGTTGTTCACTTTTCTCATTTGTAAAACAGGGGAAATAAAGTAGCTGCCCCATGAGTTTTTGTGAGAATCAAGTTCATGTCTAATACTATATGAACATCTGCTAAATAAAAAATCTATTACTTAAAGCTCTGATTCTTTAATGTTGCAAATTGTGTAGAAAAAAATCTGCAGGGCTCTTTAAAATCTACAAAACTGGAGTTCAGTCCCAAATAATGGTGAACTTAAATAATTTGACCACAGCAATATAATTGAACATAATACTGAAATCTATGTATTCACATCTAGGTACATGAATGAATAAAAAATACATGAAGAAATTACATTTGTTCAGGATAAATATGGCCATATTCAATGAGTTAGAACCACTGAAGGAAAAGTCTAAGAACACAGATATTTTAAGTATTCTTCATATGATTCCGGTACAAATGAAATCCCTAACAACCCTACAAAGTAGATGTTACTCTTATTTCATAGAAGACCCTGTGACTCAGAGAAACCTAACTCATTTTTTTTCAAGATTATACATCAGTTGAGAGATAAGTGTGATATTAGGATCTAAGAATTTCTGATTCCAAAATTCCTACTTCCTCCACCAAACCATAAGCCAGATAAAACTACAGAAGGAGGGGTTCTGAGGATGAAAATAGCAAGTACAAAAGAGAGATGGAACCCTAAGAGACAGAAGCAAGCTGGGCATGGTGACACACTCCTGTAATCCCAGTACCTGGGAGGCTGAGACAGGAGGACACAGGTTTGAGGACAGACTCAACAACTTATGAAACTCTCATAAGCTGAAACTAGAAAGACCCTGTTTCAAAAGTAAAAAATAAAAAGGGCTGGGAGTGTAGCTCAGAGGTAGAATGCCTCTGGGTTCAACCTCTAGTACAAGAAAGAAAGAGAGAGAGAGAGGGAGGGAGGGAGAGAGAGAGAGAGAGGAAGGAGAGAGATATATATGGAGGGAGGGAGGGAAGAAGGGAAGGAAGGAGAGGGAGAGGGAGAGGGAGAGGGAGAGGGAGAGGGAGGAAGGAAGGGAGACAAGATAGGGTATGACACGGTGACATTATATAGAGGTAATAAGAAATTTTCCTTTTGAGCAGCAGCTAGGAGAAATGGGTGGTGATGGCCTGGAGTGGTTTAAAATGATGTTGACAAACTCCCTCCCCTTCACTATTTTGCTTCAGGCTCGTTCTGTTGCTGTTGGTTAACAATTCCTTAGCCCTGCAATTAGTACAGCTATTAGTGGAATTACCTGATGGCTTCTTTCCCTTGAAATTCTGGAGCTATGGGTTCAAAGTAATCATCAGAGGGATGCTTGGGATCTATGTTTTTCTCAATGACCTTATTATTAGTCCTTCGGTGTCGGAAAAAAGATGATGAATTCAGAAAAAATAATGGAGAATAATGGCTCTCACTCCCATCTAATTAATCAAGAGACAATAAAATATCAAATCATAACATTAATTCAATGAGCAAAGAAAGTCTGTTCAGAATACTCTGGAATGTCATGATCTTTTAAACATCTTAGAAAAATTCTTTTCTTTCTAACTTTCTATTACTCAGAAGAAAACTTGATAATAGAATAACAAAAATTCAAAAGGAATGACATTGTAAACAATATAACAGAATTTTTAGTAGAACATACATCAAAGGTTTGAATAAAATGTGATCTAAAAGGTCTTTGCAAGAATGAATGAAAACAAGTATTTGGGAAAATTCGAAACCTCAATATGACAATAAAAATAATTATAGACTTGAACTTAAATAATTATGAATTTAAATAATTTGACCACAGCAATATAATTGAACATAATACTGAAATCTATGTATTCATATATAGGTACATTAATGAATGAAAAATACATGAGGATATTACATTTGTTCAGGATAAATATGGCCATATTTTAAATTTTTTTCAGGTTTAAAAAACAAAGTAGTATTTGCTATTAAGAACTTTCAGATATTAACCACAAGTAATGGAAACACAGGAACACATAAAGGTAAATACAGGGAAACACACAAGACAACCTTAACTACAGTCTGAGTGAGAGGAATAGATAAGGAGAATAAATAAAATCGTGCATGGGAAAAAGCATTTTACTTCTAGCCCGAGTAAAGGGATTCTGGGCTTATAGACATTTTTAGTTGTTTGCAAGATAAAGAAAATTTAACTGCATAATTAATATACTTCTGTAAATATGAAGAGTGTATGAAAAATGTCAAGAATAATGCTGAAGGAATATTTATTAGGAAGCACTTCCACAGCGTAATGATCCCCTATTAGCCAAACCATCTTAAGAACAAATTCATTTCAACTTCTTCTGATACAAATCCTGAGTATTACTCTTTCAAAACACTTTTCAAGGACTCTTGAAAAAGTCCTCTTCTTTGACTACTATATAATTACAATATGCTTTTATTTTTTATTTATTTATTTTTTTGTGTGGTATTGGGGATTGAACCCAGGGGCGTTTTACCTCTGAGCTACCCGGCCCTATTTTTTTATACTTTATTTTGAAACCGGGTCTCACGAAGTTGTGGAGGGCCTCACTAAGTAGCTGAGGCTGGCCGCGAACCCGGATCCTCCAGTCTCCGCATCCCAAGTACTGGGATTACAAGTGTGCGCCACCACACCCGGATTACAATATGCTTTTATAATTAGCATTATCACATAACTATGATACATTATTATATTGAAGTCAGAAGAATAATTGTTTTTACATAAAAATTCCTTTGGACTGTTAAAACTATGAAGTATAAATAAAGGATTCATTTGCTCTGAGATAGGAAATATTTATTCTTTACTTCTAAAAATATATTTATATAGCCTTAGAAAAAAAACGATTCAATGTAATCATTAACTGTGGAAGTCAGAGAAAAATCCATTATTACTTACGGGGTAAGATTTTGTCAAAGTATAATGCCAATATCAAATAGATAAGACCGTCGAAAACCAATATTGAATATGTTCCAATCATTCTATATGAGTCTCCTGAAGAGTCAGGAAAAACTACACCATTCAAGTTATAGTCCTGGTGGATAATCTAAGATTCAAACAAAAATAATAAGAAATGTTTAAATTAACAAATTAAATTGGCATAGCATCAACAATTATTAGCTTACTAAGTAGCTCTTTAAATAACCTACTAATTAGTCAAATAGGCAAACAGGTAAATAAAGCTATTAGCCAAAACATTTCTATTTTAGAGTGACTGAATAGAATATTAGAAGGTAACACTGGTTTAAAAAAATACAATGTTCTAAGTACAGGAACTGAAATTAGAACTCATTTCTTTCATAATGTCACTGCAAAATCTCAACATATCTATTTGATGCAACAAATGGTACACGAATTTTAGAAAGAATATGAGAAATGGTTCAAGCATCTATTAGGACAATGATAGAACTTTCCTTCTTTGATGATTATTACTGCAATAAAAATTTGTACTTACAATTTTGCCATATACTAGCTACTGTGTTCTAGGCACATTCTGAGTGCATTTCATAGTATCACATTGTAGCTTCACCAGAACGCTATGAAATAAACCTCATTATTATTATTTGGGGGGGCGGTACCAGGGATTGAACCTGGGGCATTCTACCTCCAGGCTACACCCCCAGCCCTATTTTTTATTCTTTCTTTGGAAACAGGGTCTCACTAAGTTGCAGAGGGTTTCACGAAGTAGCTGAGGCTGGCCGCGAACCTTATCCTCCTGTCTCAGCCTCCCAAGTACTGGGATTACAAGCGTGCACCACCACACCCAGCCTGGGTTAGGCATGTGTTCTCAGTTCCCTGTATCTATATGGCTATAGTTTCCTATTTTTTCCAAATGTCCCCCCAAATTTCTTTTTTTTTTTTTGTGCAGTACCAGGGATTGAACCCAGGGGCATTCTACCTCCAAGCTACACCCCCAGCCCTATTTTTTATTCTTTTTTTTTGAAACAGGGTCTCACTAAGTTGCAGAGGACCTCACTAAGTAGCTGAGGCTGGCTGCGAACCTGTGATCCTCCTGTCTCAGTCTCCCAAGTACTGGGATTACAAGCATGTGCCACCACACCCGGCTAACCTCAGTATTTTTAAACCTCATTTTACTTTTGATGAAACTGAGGCACAGCCAAGTTGAGTAGTGTCACCAGCCAGAGTCGAAGTCACAAAGTGACAAGCATCAGGGCTGAAATCGGAACCCAGGCAGTCGAGCTCCTAAGTACATAGCCTCCCCCGACACACGGTACCACTTCCCAATCCATGACAAACTGTAACATATTCAAAAAAGTTTTTGTTTATTCTAGGAATGAAAGACTGGGTCCACATTTGAAAATCCATCAATGTAACTCACTATAAAGCACATTGAAGGAGGAAGTGATGTGATCAGTCTACTAGATGCAGAAAAACATTTGATAAAATTCAGTATCCATTCATAATAAAGAAAAGAAAATCTCTTCAAAATCTAAGAAGATGCTGGGTGTGGTGGTGCATACCTGTAACCCCAGTACTTGGGAGGCTGAGACAGGAGGAGCACAGTTCGAAGCCAGCCTCGGCAACGTAGCAAGGCTCTCTCAGCAATCTAGCAAGACCCTGTTTCCAAATAAGAAATAAAATCAGAGTTCAATCCCCAGTACCACAAAAGAATAAAATAAATGAAAACTAAGAAGACACCTTTCTTAATCTGGTAAATCAGATACACCAAGACCAACACCAAGCATCATGTTTAAAGACAACATGTTGAAAGCTTTTTTCTTTTGCTTACTTCTGTATTCAATATTGTCATCTACAAATAAGAAAATTAATAGTATATTCACATGATAAAATACTACATAACACTGCACTATAGCTACACACAAAACTCTATATGACACTTAAAAGCATAATGTTTGGAGTGGAGGAAGAGCCAAATTTTCAAAAATGCTTTCTGTAACATATTACTTATATAAAGTTCAAAAGAGATGAAACTAAAAATAAATTATATTTAGAAAACCATTCTTCGGTGGTAAAGGAAGTGATTATCATAAAACGTTTACCTTTAGCAGGATGGAGTGTTTAGAGACACTTTGGAGTGGAGGCCACATTCTATTTCATAATCTAGTTCATGGATTCTTTGATTTATTTTATAATTATTTGTTAATACTTATGTAATTATATATAACTTGTTAACATCTCTATATTTATCCTTTGGAAGTTTTTCATATTTGAGTCATAGTGTGTGAAATAAAATATTTTAAGGATAGGTTTACATGGGCTGGGGATTGTGACTCAGTGGTAGAGTGCATGCCTAAGCATGCACAAGGTCCTGGGTTCAATTCTTAGCACAAGAAAGAAAGAAAAGAAAAGACGAGAGAGAGAAGGAAAGAAGGAAGGAAGGAAGGAAGGAAGGAAGGAAGGAAGGAAGGAAGGATGGAAGGAAAGAGGGAGGGAGGAAGGAAAAAGAAAATGAGAAAGAGGTTTATACAAAATGTCACATAATGAAAGCATAATGCTTTCATTATGTGAAAATAAAATATTTGTATATGCAAGGGACTGTACTTCAAAATATTTGTATAAAGGGACATAGCTCATTGGTAGAGTACCTGCGGAGTATGTGTGAGACCTTGGGTTTGATTCCCATCAAGGAAGAAAAGGAGGAGGAGGGGAAGAGGAGGAGGAGGAAGAAGAGTCATCTGAGCAGCGAGAATCTAGTCGATCTTTAAATTTAAGTTTACCTATGAAATGACAATTTTTCCATAATATAAAAATAACATTTTCAAATTTAGATTCAGAGCAGAAAAACCAGTTAGAATAAAAGCTCTTGGTTGAAGATAGTGTCCATTATCCGGAGGGAAACACCAAGTGCTGTGTGCGTGCATGTTTGTATCACTTTGAACCTCACTATGATGTATAATTACCTTGCACCTATGAAAAGTATATGTATGTATACTTTTTTTGCACCTATGAAAAGTATATGTATATATATATATATATATATATATATATATATATATAAAGGAAATTGTGTGTTTGGTAACAGACCGCTGTAATAAAGCAAATGTCACAATAAAAAAAATAAGAAAATAGAATAAATAAATGGATGAAAGGTCAGGAAGTATCAGTTGTTTTGCACGCTCAGTCGTAAGCTCATTCACCATGGTTTTACCTGACTCATTCCGACAGTGAAGGCAAAAGGACTACAAATACTCAAAATCCACTCCACCGCTGAAGGAAGTTGTTTATAAAAAGCAGCCATTCCCACAAACCCCCAAAAGAGGATCAGGAGAAACAGAATGAAATTGGCGAGGACAGCTTTCCGCAACAACACGCTCATCAGGAACGCGACAGCTAGCTGAAAGAGAGAAGACACGCAGCTCTTATAGGTATTTAGTTCATTGAGCATCGGGGGTGGCATCCTAAGGATCTTTATATCATGAAAAAATACGTTATCAGTGCGGAGGATGAAAATTTTAAAGGCATAATTCTGTCCTGCTCTCAACCCTTTTTAAAAGAGGATCCTTATTCGTCCTACTCTTGGAGGGAGCTGGAAGATCTGAGGATAGGGCAGAAATGCAGACTTGGAAAAATTGAATTACTGTACTAAGGTAGGGCGTGTATCTACAGCACCTCTGCAGAAAACATCCTGGAAGACAGAAGAAAGTAGAGGCCCTTGCGCAGGGCAGACCGAGCTGAGCGAAGCGGAAAGAACACTAGAACAGGTCCTGTGAGTAGCTACCATGACCCGAGGGCCTGTAGGGAGAAAGGTAGCCAAACACTCAAGAACATCCTCAAAAATCATCTAGAAAAGTCTTCGATAATTTTAGAGTCAATTTTTTCTTTTCGATGCATTATTTCATTTATTCAGAACTTTGTACAAACGAGAGGTCCAATTTTACTTGGGTTTACACCATGAAGGTTTCACATTCACAGAGATTTTTCTCAAGCATGTGGACTTGCACGTGTGTGCACACACATGCACGCACACACACACACACACACACAGGAAGGAAGTAATAGTACTAAGGTAATGTAGCTAAGATCTAAAGTGGAGACAGTGTTAATAAACATATGAACTTACCAAAGACAATCCATATAAGAAGAAGAGTGTAAATATGACCATAAAGCCAGTCATGTGTATGACTTGGGTAGATGTTATGATAATTGTAATGAATATGGAAATAATGCAGATGAAGCCAGCATAGATTAAACCCCAGGAGAGCCTAAGTAGAGACAGAAAGTTACTTAAATTATTAAGGAATATTTAAACATCCAGAAAGCATCTTAAGAACAGCATAACAATTACCCTTGCCCCTGTAATAAGTTAATAACTAGAATATAAACAATGTGGCAGAAGTCCATTGGGCACCCATTTCCCCATCACAATTCTCCCTCTTTCCCCCACAAAGGTAACCAGTTATCTACAGGTGCTGTTGATAATTCCCACACATTTCCATTGCCTGTAGCACAGAGAGATGACAGACACTGAACACTGGTATGGGCACCAACCAATGGGAAAGGATGTCACGATCAATTCAGTGACTGTAAACGACGACGTGGTCTTGCTGGTGCCAACAGGCTCAGCATCAGCTCTGCATGCACGATTATACAAATAGTATGAACCTTGTATTAAAGTACTGCATTAATTCTTCTGCAACTTGCCTTTATCAGTTAACATGCCCAGTATTATACACTGTTATATAATATTTCATTGTTTGAAGATATCCTAGTGTTTTCCTACCCACGGATATTTTTTTTTTGCGGAACTGGGGATGGAACCTAGGGGCATTCTACCTCCAAGCTATACCCCCAGCCCTATTTTTTATTCTTTATTTTGAAACAGGGTCTCACTAAGTTGTGGAGGGCCTCACTAAGTAGCTGAGGCTGGCCGCGAACCCGGATCCTCTGGTCTCAGCCTCCCAAGTACTGGGATTACAAGCATGCACCACCATGCCCGGCTCAATGGCACACTTATATATCTTCACAGTGTGTTGCTTTAGATGTGCCAGCGTTCATATTTCCATGAAGTACTAACTCAGAAACACTATTCCATCTTAGACCTAACAATAAGAAGGCTGTAATCTTTTTATTCGTTAATAAGCTTACCCAAGGTCACAACGTAAAACAACAGATGAAACTATAGACCTTCTCTCTCTCCAGAGCTCTTTCTTCTATTCACAACTGCCTAATTCAATGAGAACGCAACAGCTGAAGAACAGAACACATATGTGGAAACCAGGGTCTTGCAGCAAGGCGTCCCAGTACAACGTGTTTATGATGGATTTACTGTTCATTTGACTTTGTTTTAAATAACATGTCATGACAGTGGTTCAGCCTGTGTTAAAAGCATCAGCATTTTTGCAAAAGCATAATGCATTCTGCAGAATCTGCTTCCTGAGTCAAGAAGGGAACTTTGGGTAGGAATTGAAAAACCACAGTGTAGGAGAATTACAAGTGAAAGAAATTAAATCATTACCCAGAAAAAGGAACCAGCTGCAGGGGTGGTGGGAGAGAGGTTAATAACCCTATAAAATCCTCTTGCTAAACACAAAGCAATCCAGGCATAGTGTGTGTGTGTGTGTGTGTGTGTGTGTGTGTGTGTGTGTGTGTGTGTGTTTCCTGGGAATTGAACCTTGAACCCAGGGGCATTCTACCTCCGAGCTACACCCTAGCCCTTTAAATTTTTGTTTTGAAACAGGATCCCCATAGGTTGCAGAGAGTCTCGCTACATCGCTGAGGCTGTCCTCAAACCTGTGATCCTCCTGTCTCAGCCTCCCAAGTACTGGGAATTACAGGAGTACACCACAACACCCGGCTCAGCCTTCGTACTTAAGGATAAATACTGATCATATTTCACATTTATGACATTCTTAAAAACAAGTCATAAAATGCATTTCCAATAGACACTTGGAAATTAGAAGAAACATTTCAGAATCTTTTCCCTTCTTAGTTTTAAGGATGTATATAAGATTCCTCTTGCTAGATTTTAGGTTACATGCATACTAAGAATCATTCTGAGAACGAATCCACACCCAAATGTACAATACCTTTTTAATTTTAATATGGTATTGACTGCTGCCTCCCTGGGCGCAGATGGCTGGCCACAGACTGTCCCACAGGACCTGCCCTTAATTAAAAGGAGGCCTCTTACAAGGCAGTCCCTCCCTCGCTCCCTTCCTAACAGACTCCATGGGTGGCTATAAATCCATTTCTCTGTATTTCTCAATGTCCCACTGAAGAAACATTCTTCTCCCTTTTTATTTAAGACATGGTTTCTTCTTTTTCTATTTCACAATTCATGTATATTAAAAGTAAAATTCTCTATTAATTAGATGTAGTTTATAGAAAAGAAAAAATTTCCTAGACCATAATTTAGTTTGGGGAACACATGGCTGCAAAGGATTGTTCAATTTAAATTTATTCATCCATTCCAGGTAATTCCATATTCATAAAGAGTATTTTCTTGATATGAGGACTATACAGAGAAATATCTCCCAGGATTCAATATAAAAAATGCTATGTTTTTGGGGGGGTAAAATAAGCAGATTATCTTTCCTTTTTTTCCCCCTTTTCCTAGACAGAACAGATTTTGTCACTGATAAGTCTTACAAAATTCTGTTTAGCTTCTTGGGAATTTAGGGCTTGTAAAATTTGCATTTTTATCTACTAATCTCACCTTTTTGGTTTTTTTTTTTTGCTAGGTCTTTGTTTATGCAATTATTTGTTTTTATTATGATAGAAACAGATACATAAATACACATACATGGGTGCATATATGTGTGTTTATATATATACATATCTGTATATTTCAAAATCACTTTAAATTATGCGTGGAATGGGGCAAGATATAAATATTAGTATAGTGCAGCAAATGCTCTTATGAAGCCCTTTCTACATGCCAGCTTATATGTCGTATGTCCTAGGCACATTCTATATGCTAGCTCGTTTAATTCTAACATATAGTATTTACTTGCCTAAAAAAACACATGCCTGGTGGCCAAGCCCCTGACCACAAACTTGGCCTTCACAACCCTAGGCCTTCTTCAATATGAAGAAGCCTTGAGAAACCAGCTGGCGGCTGTGGGCAGATGGCGACCTGTGTTGCAGGAGAGCTACAAGCAGGAGCCCTGGGCTGCAGTCCCGGCTCAGGCGCTCACCATCTCCCTAACACTGGGCCACTCTCATTCACCATCGCTTCCCTTGTTCACAAATGGGCTGACAGTGCCCCTAGCACAGGGCTAGCTTCAGATATTCATGACACAAGATAAGGGCTCAAAAAATTGTAATCACAGCCAGGCATGGTGGTGCACGCTTGAAATTCCAGTACTTGGGAGGCTAAGATCGGAGGATCCGGGTTCACGACCAGCCTCAGCTGCTTAGGCCCTTCACAACTTCGTAAGACCCTGTTTCAAAATAAAGAATAAAAAAGCCGGGCGTGGTGGTGCACACTTGTAATCCCAGTACTTGGGAGGCTGAGACCAGAGGATCCAGGTTCATGGGCAGCCTCAGCTACTTAGTGAGGCCCTCCACAACTTAGTGAGATCCTGTTTCAAAATAAAGAATGAAAAATAGGGTTGGGGGTGGAGCCCGGAAATAGAATGCCCCTGGGTTCAATCCCTGGTACTGCAAAAAAAAAAAAAAAAATTGTAATCACTACTTTCCATGGCCAAATTGAATAAAAACTAAATCAAGAAGTCAGCACCAAACAGAAAAAGTAGCCAATGTACCAAGTTTAAGCCATGCTATTCTTTCGTGTGTGTGTGTGTGTATGTGTGTGTGTGTGTGTGTGTGTGTGTGTGTCACTGGGGATTGACCCCAGGGGCATTCTACCTCTGAGCTACACCCCCAGCCCTTTTTTATTTTTATTTTGAAACAGTGTCTCGCTAGGTTGCTGAGAGTCTCACCAATTGGCTGAGGCTGTCCTTGAACCTGTGAGCCTCCTGGCTCAGCCTCTCAAGTGCTGGGATTCCAAGCATGTGCCACCATGCCTGGCTAAGCCATGCTCTTCTTAACACGACACATCTTTACCACTTCCTGATTTCCCCGTTCACTGATGGATATTGAGTTAGTACACATTGATGTCGCTTGAGTTAGTCACTCACCAGAACGCTGAATCTCGTAGGCCCATCATGTTCATCAAACTCTTATCCTTTTTTCTCTCTTTTGTAATATTGAGCGATGCAAAATATATAAATGGGAAGAAATAAAGCAAGCCAAATACAATGAACAGCTCGTTTTGGAACACACTTTTAGAAAGGAAAGGTAATGTCTTCATGGTTACAGCAGTCACGGACATCAAGTCCTCCATGACAGAGTGGTCTGTTGTGATCTGCAGGGGATGTAAACCCACACAAATCATTACTTAAAGGACAGAAATTGGTGAGATCTGAATGAGCGTCGTGGATTATTAACGCATAACGATTTTTCCGGTTTTAATACCATACTATAGCTACATAAGATGTCACCCCTGGGGAGAAACTGAGTGACTGGGACAACAGACCTCCCTGTGCCTTATTTTTGCAGTTTCCTAGTGATCCTCAAACCACTGCAAAATTAAAAGCTTAAAAACAAGCAGTGTGTTGTTCCCTTGTCTAGATGCCGGCTTCCTTATAGAAACCTATGAAAATCTGAAAACCAGCATTGCTCTGGTTTGAATGCTTCATGTTGATGCCTCTTCCTCCTTGTGCTGACTTAAGAGGTGGGGCCTTTGGGAAGGGTACCACAAGGGCACCACCCTCACGAACCAAGTGACATAGCAAAGGGCTAGAGAGAACTAGCCTTCTTCTTCTCCTTCTCCTTCTTCCTCTTTTTCTTCTTCTATTCCTCCTTCTCCTCCTCCTACTCTTCTTTCTTCTTCTTTTTTTTTTTTTTGTGGTCCTGGGGATTGAACCCAGGGGCATTCTACCTACGAACTACACACCCAGCCCTATTTTATTCTTTATTTTGAAGCAGGGTCTCACTAAGTTGCGGAGGACCTCACTAAGTAGCTGAGGCTGGCGGCAAACCCGGATCCTCCTGTCTCAGCCTCTCAAGTACTGGGATTACAAGTGTGCACCACCACACCCGGCTCCTCCTCCTCCTCCTCCTCCTCCTCCTCCTCCTCCTCCTCCTCCT
>PVJS01055597.1:0-12606 GCA_004027185.1 Glis glis
AGATTGTATAAACCACAAGCATGAACAACAATCAGTTGATGATGTATTTTGTTTCCCTAATCATTGTGTATAAAATCCTTGCCTAAAGCTTTACAAAAATACACTCAGATGCAACCTCCTTGAGTTGTGTCTGTTTGTCACTCATCGCCGACTCCTTGCCCACCTTCCCGAGACCCCTGTCCCGTCGGTCTCAATGCTGCCCGGCTGAGCTGGTCCGTCGCACACCCCTAGTCTTTTTTTAATTCTTTATTTTGATACAGGGTCTTGTTAAATTGCTGAATCTGGACTCGAACCTGTGATCCTCCTGTTTCAGCCTTGCAAGTACTAGGATTACAGGCGTGTGCCACCACACCTGGAATGGACTGACTTCTCCTCCTCCTCTTCCTCCTCCTCTGCCTCTTTCTCTTCTTCCTCCTCCTCCTCCTCCTCCTCCTCCTTCTTCTTCTTCTTCTTCTTCGTGTGTGTGTGTGTGTGTGTGTGTGTGTGTGTGTGTGTGTGTGTTGCTGACATTGAACCCAGGGGCGTCCTACCTCTGAGCTATACCCCCATCCCTTTTTATTTTTTATTTTGAAACAGGGTCTCGCTAAGTTGCTGAAGCTGACCTCGAACCTGTTTTCCTCCTGTCTCAGCCTTCCAAGTACTGGGATTACAGGTATGCACCACTGCACCTAGTATGGGTTGACTTCTTGATGCAAGGTTGTGTCCTAGTGGATAGTTCTTTTAATTAGGGTTCAGAGCTATCATCTAGGTATAATTAGTAATCGTACCTCTATTCACACTCAAAAATTGTGCCATTTCAGATGATGATTTAAATCGTTTCCTTCAGGGAAGATAGAGATGGTACAGCAGGAAGAGTTTGATGCAGATCTAGGAGACATTCTTCCCATTATCGGCTTTTACCTTCATATCTCTGTCACTGTGCAGGGGACAGAGAATTTCAGTTCTCCAAGCTGGCATGGCAGGATGTGTCTGACTCTATCATTTGGTGTTGCTGATTACAAGCAGGAAGGGCACCTTTTAGTTAGGCTGTCATTTTTCCCTCTTTGCTTCTACATAGCCAGTTCCAACATCATCATTCCTCTTTCTCTAGACTATTTATAAAACTATAAGTAGTCCAAACCCTCTGAAATCCTGAGAGCCATCAATCAAGACATCGCAAACTCCACCCCTGAAATGCCTGGGGCAAGAGACCTTTCCTTCGATTTCTTGGCTACAGTATCTTAAGGAATTGCAACTCCCTAGCTTGACAAAGAGGGATCCTTCCTATTCTCACCCTCTCCCAACACAGCCAATGGGTTTCAATGTATCCCCAACATCCCTTCTACAGCAATATAGAACCCTTCTAGCCACAAGCCAGAACTTGACTCAAATAGCTTTAGTAGGGCGTGGTGGCCCAGGTTTGTAATCCCAGTACTTGGGAGGCTGAGACAGGAGGATGGAAGGTTCTCAGCCAGCCTCAGAAACTTAGTGAGGCACTCCACAGCTTAGTGTGAGACCCTGTTTCAAAATAAAAAATAAAAATAGGGCTGGGGGTATAACCCAGAGGTCGAATGCCCCTGGGTTCAATTCTCAGTTACACACACACATACACACACACACACACACACACACACACACACACAGTTTAAGCCCCAAATGGAATGTTTTGACTCATGTAAATAAAAAGTCTAGGGAGGCCTGGTGCAGTGGCACATGCCTGTGATCCCAATATTTAGGGAGCTGAGACAGGAGGATTGGAGGTTCGAGGCCAGTCTCAGAAATTTAGCAAGACCCTATTTCAAAATAAAAATAAAGCTGGGCGTGGTGGCACACACCTGTAATACCAGTACTTGGCGAGGCCCTCAGCAACTTTGCAAGACTCAGTTTCAACATAAAAAAATAATAAAAAGGACTGGGGGTGTAGCTTGGAGGTAGAACGACCTTGGGTTCAAATCCCCAGTATCACAAGGAAAATAATAAATAAATAAATGATGATAGATAGATAGATAGATAGATAGGGCTGGGGGTGTAGTTCACAGGTAGAATGACTCTGGGTTCAATCCCTAGTACAAAAAACAAAAACAAATAAACTAGAGTATCTTGGCTTTAGGCATGATCAAATAATATAAAAATTTGCTTGTGCATCTATTCTCTCTTTCTTTCTCCTTCCTTTAGCATTCTGTGCCTCCTACAACACTGGCATTAGGTCACTGCTGGTCTTGATATTCTACCACCACTGAAATGGAGGTGGAGGAGGACTGTACCCCTCTCTCAACTACAGGGACCAAGGGGGGTAAGGGGAGTTATTTCCTATAAGTGCTGTTATCCAAGAAGGGACCTATGGATGCTTGCTAGGTTAAGGAAAAATAACAGGTGTCTTCCTTATACTTGAAAGCTTAAAAAAAAACCATTACTTACTGGGCTCTTCTACGTGCGAAATGGTCACAAAGAGTAGCCTCTTCAGTCCTGGACACAGCCCATGCTGGTAGGGGCTGCCCTCAGGGACCTTCGAGATAGCCCTTTAAAGGAAATGTCAAAGTCTCCGATCTTGGGCTGTCCCAATCTCGGCTCCAGAGAGGTATGCCGGTTACCTTTGGGAAGCCCTGGGGCTCGGGGTTCACATCATCCAGGTCATCGTGTCCACCAGCACCCAACTGCAGGGAAAGAAGATGTGATTAAGGCCTTGTGCAAGGCTGAGTTCAAGTCCTCTGACCACCAAGAGATCCACACCTCAAAGAAGCCGGGCTTTACCAAGCTTAACGTGGATGGGTTTGAAGATACAGTGGCTGACAAATGGCTTATCCCCGATGGCTACAGGGTCACATACATCCCCAGCTGTGGTCCCCTGGACTAGTGATGGACTCTGCACTTATAAGGGCTTCTACCATGGTACCAGTGTCACCCACCAATAAACCCTGCTTCTCGTCCACCTAACATAACAAATAATACAAAATAGAGCTAGAAATATTTGACTCCCAAAAACAGTGTTGGCAAATCTGCCCAGGCTCAACCCTTCTTTTGAAAAGTACAGATGAGAATGTTGTCAATTCTCTCTGAAAATGCTGGGAAAAAAAAATAAAAATGAAGGCCAGGGTGAACTATTTAACTATAAAATAAGATAAAATCAAATCTGCAGGCTTGGAAGTTTAGACAGTTTTGAAGTTACTGTGTACTTTTGGAACCTACTGTCAAGTTGGAAGAGGCTTTGTCCTAACACTGGGGAAGCCTGATTCTCTCCTTTCACTTCCTTGTCTATTACCCTCCCCTGAGGACATGAAGGGCAGGGGAGGGCGCCTGACACGGGAGAAAGGAATGCCATTTCTGTCTGGTCTCAGACTCCGCGGATCTTAGCCAGGAATGTACAGTTTATTTGTTTCAATCTCAACATCGCCAACCGGGCTACGTAGCAGGAATTTGTTCATTCAACAAGTATTCATTAAATGCTAATCCTTTATCCTTTCTCTCTGCTCTGACTTTACTGTCAGCCCCTCAGACCGTTTTCCAGCAGCATCTAAACATCCCCAAGGAGCTCTCATCTTAAAAACCAAATACCACCCCCTCCCCAAACAAAACAAAACCATCTTCCTTTGACACCACTTCCTTCCTGCTTACCACCCGTTCAGGAGAGCAAACTTCACACATTTAGTGTGCCTCTTTACTACCTGCATTTCCTCCCACTCCTGCCCCTCCTGGGAACAAATGTGCTGTCATAGCTCTTGGACATTGGGTAGTGATGCCTGCTTGAGATCTGTCTTTTCAATTGGGGTGTGGGCTCCTGGAGGGTAAGACATAGCTTGTAGTTACTCAGAGAATATCTTACTGTTGAATAGTATATGTCTACTCAGGTACAGTGCCTGGAGTATGGGTGTGTTAGATGAATCTTTGTTGAAATAATGAATGAACTGGGATTGTAAATGAAAGAGAGGGTCAGGTTTGGTATGGACTGGGGATAGTGAATGAAATTTTAAGTATCCTGAGCAGATGTTAGAAATGTAGGAGAAGAAAGAGGGTGTTTGATATTAGAAGTAAAGCAAAAAGTAATTTCTGTAGCTGGGTGCAGTGGTATATACCTGTAATCCCAGTACTGGGGGGGGGCGGGTGCTGAGACAGTAGAATCACAGGTTTGAGGCCAGCCTCAGCGGTTTAGTGAGACCATCAGCAACTTAGCATGACCCTCTTTCAAAAATAAATAAATAAATAAATAAATAAAGGCTGAAGGTGTAGCTCAGAGGCAAAACGCCCCTTGGTTCAATCCCCAGTACCAAAAATAAACAAATGAATTAAAATAAAAAGAAACAAAGTAGCTTCTATGAGGATAGAGTAGACCATGTTAAATGCTAAGGCAATCTATCACCTTTCTGGATTAAATGGTAGTAGAGGCTCCTTGGTTTGACAATGATCATGACCTCTTTCTTCCGGAAGTGGGGGTTTCACTGGAATGTAACCAGGCTACAAACTGTGAAGGAGCAATAATTTGTAAGAAAATGCAGGGATCATGGTACAACTAATTTAGATGGACAGTCAACAGGGTGACAGGAACTTCTGGAAGGTGGACAGTCCTATCTTCATGCTTCTCGTCAGTTCTGCACCTTAAATCAAACCAGCCCATCTGATCACTGCGCTTAAGGATCTTTAGGGAAAGTGAACCATTGCGGCATTCTTAGTGGACTCTCTTTCCTTAAATGTAAGCTAAACCCCTCCCCCAAATGTCCTAATTCACGTGGATTCAAAATATGAGGTGCCAAGTGGACATGACAGGTAACTGTGTCCTTCTTTTCGATTATTTTTCAAACCCACTCTGCGGCATCTTCGAACCTGTCCTTTCCTAGCCCGGTTCATTCCATTCAGCCCACTCTCCTTGAGGGAACACAGCTTTTGGTCATTTGTTTATTCTCTCTGTGGCCCCTCCTTGGTTTTCAAACAAGGATTCGAGTTCCAGAAGTGGACAGAAACCTGGGGAGGACCTTATAGACAGACCCTTATTGGGCTGGAAGTGGAGTTCCTTTCTTGTTCCCAATGTCCTCCGTCCACTCCTCCATCCCCAAACACATCCAACACACCGTGGCCATTGTGTCTGTTTTACAGGACCAAGGAGGCTTAGTCCTAAAGGTGAGTAAGGGTAAGATGAGCAGGAAGTCCAGCACGTTCTTAGTGCGTGTACGGGTTTTTACACGCATAAAGTTTAATTCATGTAACTTATTTTCTATCTCTCGCTTTAATTGATTTTCTTGAAAAGATGCCTGGGCCTAGGTCAACCTCGCAGGAAGGAATGTCGCCGACAGACCCGGCCAGGATCTGGAAACAGTCAGCTCTGTGGGGTTTTAAGAGTGCAGCCCCGCCCGAGGTCTTAGGGAACCCAAATTCCTGGTGGGCAGTCGAATTCTTTTCTTTAACCTGCCTCCATCAGGATTCCAACGGCATACAAAAAAAGAAAAAAAAAATCAACTCAAGCGACCCCCCTCCCAAACTTCCTCATGTCTAAAGAAAAGGCCGCCCCCACCGCGGAGCCCTCCGCGCACCGCGACAGCTCAGCCGCGGGGTCCCTCCGGGCACCACGCGTCTGCGGGCAGCGGCTCGGGCAGCGCAGCAGGGCCACCCTTTCCCCGCGCCCAGGGAAGGGGCGATCACCTCCCTGCAGCCCCGGGGCCCCAGCCGACACCGCCCGCCCGCCACCCTGCAGCCCCGGGGTCCCCGCCTGGCCGCGGTTACTGCGGTGGTGGCAGGAAGTCCCCGCGAACTACAAATCGAGGCATGCTGGGAACATTCCCCCGCTCCTCCCAGGAAATGTCCTTTGTCCAGCCCCACAGGAAGCCCCAGCGAGGAGTCAGCGGGCAGCCAGCCAGGCGGCCAGCCCGTCGGCCCGCAGCCAGCAGCCCGCGGCCGCCGCACCCGGCAGACGCCCGCGGGGCGAGGCTCGGGCTGCGCGCCGCGTCCTCGCTCCTGGCCGCCACGCAGGTAGGAGCGCGGCGGTGGCCGGGTCCCCGCTGCCGCAGGATGGGCTGACGGGGACCCGACCTGGGCGCCGCGGGGATGGGTGGGTGCCGGGAGCCGCGGCTGCACCGCTGCACCAGGTCGCGCCTCGCCGGCTGCACCGTGGTCCGCGCCCCCGCGGGCGCAGGGTCCCCGGGCCAGGGGTGCCCTGGCGCCCCCCGATCCCGGCTGAGCTCCCTCCGGGAGGGCGGGGAGGAGGAGGCTGGGACGCGGGGAGGAGACCGCGCTGCGAGAGGAGCGGACCGTCCCGCCGACCACCGAAAGGGGCATCAGAGACCCTCGGAGAAGCGAGCCCGGGGCGGAGCTTGGAAGGCCGGACCCCGAGAAGGGCTTTGTGTGCCGCGCTGCGCCCGCACGGGCTGCGCTCCCCTCGCCCCGGCTGCCCGCGCCCCCAGCCCCACTCCAGGGCCCTGGGGAGGGAGTGGGGACTCCGAGAGGGGCACAGGGCATCGGGGTCCTTGGGAAATAATCTTCCTCCCTTTTCTTCTCCCCTCCATTTTGCCCGACGCAGATTAGCGTTTTGGGTTGCGAGCAGACTGGGGAAAACGCACAATGAGGACGGGTGTGTGGAGGGCTCGGCTCAAAAGGGGTCACCGACTAGCTCCGACCCGGCCTCCCAGCCACCATGCCCGTCCAGGTCGGCCGGTGGGAGGGTGCTGGGCAATGGTGGAACCTGCACCCACGGAGCATCGGGGCTCAGGGTTGTGAGTGCAGGCTTTGGGCGAGGCTGGTGCTGGGAGAAGAGGGCGAGCGAGAGGTTGAGTGGAGCGGTGGCACGCGGGCGGGGAGGTACCTATGGCCGGTGTACAGAAAGGTCAGGCCCGGGGAACCGGATTACGACTTCCTCAGGGACTTGGAATGATTTTCCATTTTCCTAACTGCCCCCCCCACCCCAAATGAGTCCCCTACCCCTTTGCATGAGTGCTAGGCTGAATTCAATTTGGTGATGCTGTATTCCTGCCCCATAGAGGGCTCATTTGTCCTTAACCTGTGGGGTGACACCTACTCTCGCATCTCCAATGGCAGCGTTATCCTGAGCGAGGCGAGATAAAGGCTGGCAAGTTAATGGCCTTTAGGAGCTGTGATGAATGGGTGGGCAACTTTGAACGCAGCCCAAGTGACCGCTGGAACTGAACTGGCCTCCCCTAAGGGGCCCTGTCTTGGTTCTGCCCTCCCACTCATCTCCAAGTGTTTACCTTCTTCTCTAAGGGCGACATGGTTATTATCTAATGTGGAATACATTTTAAGAGCCAGTGAACCTTTAAAAATGCCACTTGGCCGGCGAGGCTGGGGTTCTCAAAGCTCAAGGTTAGAAGGATGCTGCAGGGCACGGAGAGAGCCCCGCGCCCCATGTAAGTGGTGTGGAGGGGGGAATCAAACATTTTTCACTGGCTTGGCTAGGAGAGGTGAGATAGATGAGTGGAGGTAAGAATGGGGTTGTCCAGGTGGAGGGCGATCGGATGGTGAAGGGAGGTGAGGAGGCTCTGTGTATTTAGAGCGTGGTCTCCATTCGGAGCACAGTGGCAGTGTGTGTCAGAGGTGGGGTCATTGGGGGAAAAGTTGATGTCATTAATTCAGCTTGTGCCAGGCATGGCGGGGCACACCTGTAATGCCAGCTACTCAGGAGGCGGAGGCAGGAGGATTACAAGTTCCAGACCAGTAACTTAGCAAGACCCTGTCTCATAATAAAATAAAAAGGGCTGGGTGTGTAGCTTAGCTCCAGCAATACACACACACACACACACACACACACACACACACGTTGCCTGACCCTAGAGAGAATAAGATGGCACCAGATGGAACCAGGATCATAAATAGGAAGCCAGGCTGCACTTTTTGTGACACAAAGGAAGACACAGATGGCCTTCAAACATCTCTGGGGCCAGGTGTGGTGGTGCACGCCTATAATCCCAGTACTTGGGATGCTGAGACAGGAGGATCACAGGTGTTTGAGGACAGCATCAGCGACTTAGGGAGACTCTCAACAACCTAGCGAGACCCTATTTCAAAAAAAACCAAACAAACAAAAAATAAAAGGGCTGGGGTATAGGTTGGAGTTGGAATGCCCCTGGGTTCAATCCCTAGTACCACCACCTCAGCAACAACAATCAAAAAAAAAAAAAAAAGGAAAAAAGAAAAAATGGTGGTAGCTGGACTGAAGTGGCGAAGGGTGACTTCACCAAGGGATGCATGACTAAGGCTGATGGATCTGCATCTCATTTCCTCTCCCTCCCTGCAAAAAACTCTTTGGACTTCCTTAGAATCTACATGTTTGCCTAATTTCTAGTGTCCAGGGAAGGGAAGGAAGAAGGGCAAAGGTTGGTTACAAAGATGATGAACTCAGGCAAGGAAAGAGCTTGTCTGCTCATGTAGGAAGAAAACAGAAAGCCTCAGTGCCTTTAAGCGGTCTGGAGCCTGAACCGATTCGATGCCAATGCCATTTGGGGTTTTCTTTATGTCTAGGATCCTGCTTCTTTTTTCTTCTTTGCATCTTCACAGGTTTGTAAGTACCACACAGTACGCAGTGTTAATATAATCAATGAGGCATTGGCAACTCTGCACAATTCCAGTGCCTGCCTACCTCTGTCTTCCTATGTACCTGGGCCACCTTAACTTATCTACCCATCTTTGCAGCAAACAGCTCTCCATTCTTAGATGTAACAAACATTCTGTAACCACCATGACTCAGGTTGGAACGGCTGCCTGTTGGACATCCCTGCACTGCCCCTGATTATTTTGATCCAAACCCTAGTCTAGCTGATTGGCTCCATTATGGACGTCTTTCCAGGCTTCCTAGTCAGAATTAGTCTTATCCTTGTGGTACCCGTCTACTTGTGATAAATATTCATCATTTTCCTCTGAACTATATAAGCCCCTTGAGATCAAAGACTCTCTCTACCTGATACTTTTTACCTAGCAGGAACACAGAGGATGTTTTATTTTATTTAATTAATTAATTTTTTTTGTAGAACTGGGGATGGAACGTAGGGGCATTCTGCCTCTGAACTACACCCCCAGCCTATTTTATTCTTTTATTTTGAAACAGGGTTTTACTAAGTTGCCAAGGCTGGCCACAAACCTGCGATCCTCCTGTCTCAGCCTCCCAAGTGCTGGGATTACAAGTGTATGCTATCACGCCTGGCTAGGATGTTTTATTTATTTATTTTTTTTGATTTTTAAAAAACTTTTTGCAGTACTGGGTATTGAAACCAGGGGCATTCTACCTCTGAGCTACACCCCCAGCCCTATTTTTTTTTTATTCTTTATTTGGAAACAGGGTCTCACTGAGTTGCAGAGGGCCTCACTAAGTAGCTGAGGTTGACTGCGAACCTGCCATCCTCCTGTCTCTGCCTCCCAAGAACTGGAATTACAAGTGTGCACCACCATGCCTGGCTAGGATGTTTTATTTTAAAAACATGAATAAATAAAGGCATGAGGGAAAGAATGTGTAATCTTAATTTATCTTTTTCCTTTCTGCAGAAAAGGGGATGGAACTTTTTGCATAGATCTGTGTGGATTCATTACAACTGTGAAAGTAAAAAGCCTATAGTGCGTGATAGAAGCATTTCCTTTTGTTCTTGGATTGAACATGGATGAGAACCTAAAAGGACCTGCCACAGTGTCTAATACAGAGACATTCATGAAAAGTTTATTGAAGAGCTTCTTTGCCAGCCCTAATTTCTTTCTTTTTTTTCTTTTTGGGGTGCTGGGGATTGAACCCAGGGGCATTCTACCTCCAAGCCACACCCCAGCCCTATTTTTTATTCTTTATTTTGAAACACGGTCTCACTAAGTTGCAGAGGGCCTCACTAAGTAGCTGAGGCTGTCCGCGAACCTGGATCCTGCGGTCTCAGCCTCCCAAGTACTGGGATTACAAGCGTGCACCACCATACCCGGCTTCCTAATTTCAAACTCTGTAGGCAGCATATGGAATGGATTCATCTGAGTGAGTGAAAAAATGATTTTTGTCATTCTCCTAGACTGAAGGTGCTAGTATCCCTTTTAGTTGTTAAGGTGCTCTTTAGAAAGTAGCTCTGCAGCCGGGCGTGGTGGCGCATGCAGGTTTGTAATCCCAGTACTTTGGGAGGCGGAGACCGGAGGATCTGGGTTCGCGGCCAGCCTCAGCTCTCTCTCTCTCTCCCTGTCTCTCTTTCTCTCTCCCCTTAGTGAGGCCCTCCACAACTTCGTGAGACCCGGTTTCAAAATAAAGTATAAAAAATAGGGCCAGGGGTGTAGCGCGGAGGTAGAACACCCCTGCGTTCAATCCCCGGTACCGCAAAAAAAAAAAAAAAAAAAAAAAGAAAGTAGCTCTGCAAAGCCTGTTCTGCCCTTTGCAACTGAGCCAGGCATCCACTATGTCTCTTCCATTTTTTGCAGTCCAAGCAGTCGACCAGGCTTAAAATGTAGCATGCAGAAATGCAAGACAGATCAGACCCTCAAACTTTCTTTCCCCAAAGACACTGCAGTTTAGTAGTCCCTCGTTTAGATCTAACTGGGCAATTTTTCTTAGTTTCTTTTCATGTGATTCTAACCATCACCATTTATTGAACATCTATAGATCAGGTATTAAATGAGATAATCAACCTGTATTGCCTTATTTCATCTGATGACTGACATTATTGTCTTCATTCTAAAAATGAGAAAACCGAGGCGCAGAGAGAAGCCAAGAAACTTGCCTGGAGTCCAGATTCTAAACTGGAGATGGATTGGAATTTAGGTCTGTTGACAGCCAAGACTGTTCACAATTGGCCAGCTCCCTGTATCTTCTTTCTCTGAAGTCCTCCATTTTTTTGATTCCTACCAGGAACATTGTTGGGCTTCTAAAATCATCCTGGTGAATCTCATTCTGAGAAGCACTGTTTTGCGTAAATTCATTATTTTATGCCCTTGAACTTCCACGGCCATTAGTTGGAGAAGCCAGGTTTGGAATTGCTAATAAGACCTTTGGGAAGCCGGGCGTGGTGGCACATGCTTGTAATCCCAGTACTTGGGAGGCAGAGACTGGAGGATCTGGGTTCATGGCCAGCCTCAGCTACTTAGTGAAGCCCTCTGCAACTTCGTGAGACTGGTTTCAAAATAAAGGATAAAAAATAGGGCCGGGGGTGTAGCTCTGAGGTAGAACGCCCCTGGGTTCAATCCCCGGTACCGCAAAAAAAAAAAAAAAAAAAAAAAAAAGACCTTTGGGCACATACCATGTGCAGGGAATTCTTTTCTTTTTTTTCTCCCAGCCTCCCTGATTTTTATCTATTCCTCCCTCTAGGCCATGTTTCACCTCTTCTGAGTAGCCTGTCTTGATCACCCTCAGCCTCTTCAATTTCTTGCATTGCCTGAAATACCCGAGGTTCAATGTTTGTTGCGCGTGTGTGTGTGTGTGTGTGTGTGTGTGTGTGTGTCTGAGGATTGAACCCAGGGCATGGCATTCTACTTCTGAACTACCCCCAGCCCTTTTTAATTTTATTTTGAAACAGGGTCTCGCTAAGTTTCTGAGGGTCTTTCTGAGTTGCTGAGGCTGACCTCGAAACTGCAATCCTCCTGTCTTAGCCTCCCAAGTACTGGGATTGCAGCCATGTGCCACCATGCCCAGCTTGATGTTTTCTAAATGAAAAACTTGAGTGAGCCCTTGCACATGACAGGGACTCTATGTCCAGGACACAATGTGGCATATGGTGGACTTGCAGAAATTGTGTTAATGATGAATTGGTCATGAGTAAAATGCAGAAATGTAGGCAGAAAATGTATTTTCATGTCAACAGTTTGCTTCTGCTGTAGAAGAGGGATCAGAAGAAGAGAATAATGATTTTCTCAGTCAACGTTCACATTCTCATGTGACTGCTAAAAGAGGTAGGCACCGTGTGGAAGGATGCCAGGGCAGATCTGCTGAGTGCTGAGTTGTTCGGAGCTTGGTCAACACCAGCACTGAATGATGACCGTGTTTAATGACTTTAGATAGCATGAGTAGGTACTGCTTCATTCAGTACCTTGCCCTTTGATGTCAAGCCCATCCTCCGCTACATCTTCTAGGAAAGACCTTTCTGCGGTATGTCTGAGATGTCAGAGGAACTCCCTGACCTCAGGTATGAGAGAAAATTAACAAAAGGAAGGTAATTGCATTTTCCTCTCTGTGGTCAGCAGTGTGGGGGTGGGTTGGGCTTTATTTCATCATGTACTGATGGGGGATGGTAAAGCAAGATCAGCAGCCTCTCCTCTCTGGGTGGAAGAGACTGTCACCTATCACAAGATTGGACCCATCTCCTGAGGCTGGTTGAAACTTCCTTTCCTCTGACCTCCAGGCTGCCAGAATTTTGAAAGTCTTGGTATAAACACAGTGCCCCATGAGTTGTCATAAGCATCTTAGTCATCTTCAGGGAGACCAGGACCGTTCATGGGATTTCTACATCTATACAGCAAGTCATGTTCCATGCATCCATAGGCTAGTAAAAGTGTTCCATAAAGGTGTGCTGGAGGGTCACATACCGTAGTGCAGGCTTCCCCTTTAGGTACAGGCTCAAGTCCGAGTCCTATGCAAGCAACTCTCATTTGGTATGTGAAGTAAAGGGAAAAGGGCCAAACTTTTATGCAGAGAGGTATTTTCTTTTTGTGGTGTGTGTGTGTGTGTGTGTGTGTGTGTGTGTGTGT
>PVJS01055598.1:0-12604 GCA_004027185.1 Glis glis
GACAGACCAGTCGACTTCCAGGATTGTCTCAATTATCAAGATACCTTGTCACCTTCCTGGCCAAGTTTTAACATCTTCACATAATCCCCATAGAGAGTGTATGTTTTAAACTTGGCCTCATCTGGAGGATTAGTAAAAACACTGGGCGCTTCTCTTTTAGATGGTTAATGAAGGCCCCAGCAATGACAATAGTACAGATTACTTTAAAATAGTTCCTATTTTTGTCAGTGCTAAAAATACTCTTTCATTTATATTTTCTTCTAGACTAATGACCCTTTCTGAAGTGAAGAATTGGAAGATTCTGAATACCAACCTTATTAGATTAACAATGCAACATTTAGGAGGATGGGTTAAAAACACATCTATGAATTATAAATAATGTATAATATGGCTGTATAATATAGTGCATTCTACAGAAAATGCTTCTTTTTTTCTCAGGGGGTAATTTTTTTCCACTTGTGGATTTGTATTAAAGTCCCAAGTCCTGGCGGTGGGATCGATGGGCAGAGCTTTAATTGGGGCTCTCTGGTGATAATCTAGATTGGCAGCTGGTGTCAATCAACTTCTAAAGAAGTTTCTGAGCCAATGATTAAGCTGCTCCTGGAGATGTGAGGCCCCTTGGGGCAATGGTAAGGCTCCTGACCACAGGGGAACCCTTAAGAACGGTGAAGCTATAATTTTCCAAGTTGCAGGCTTACCTAGCAGCACACATGCCCCAGCTTTCTGGCTGAATCAACTCAGAAAGATGTTATCATGGCACACAGTGGGTCCACATGATTTTGCCCTGACAGCTTCCATTAGAGTAAAGTGATAGTACTTCCTGTATGTTTATAGAGCACTTTACACTTTTGCAGGATATAATTGAATCCCATTGATAAAATAATGTACCGCTGTTCTTCTCTGAGAAAAACACACAAATTCACCAAATTTCTCCCCCGTGTGCATGCCATACTCTTTTAGAAATACTCTTTTCAGATGAGTTAAAAGTCCAAACCATTTTTTGAGTAACATTTTACAATGGCTTAATCTTGTTAATTCAGACCCCAAATTTAATTCAGGTTGAATTTGGCTCAGTTTTTTTCCCTCATCCTTGAATTTTGATGAATACTAATAAGAAGTGTTCCATTGGTTAAAAATGAGCTGCCAGTTTCTTACAAAGTTCATTATACACTTGCCATATGACCTAGCAATTTCCCAAGAAAATGGAAATACGTGTCCACCCAAGACTTGTACACAAGTGTTCAGAGCAATTTTATTTGTGATAGCTAAAAACTGGAAACAATTCAAACATCCCTCAGGTAAATGGACAAAGTATAATATATCAAAACAATGGAGTATCACTTGGTGGCAAATCATAATGAATCAACCATATATAAAGATGAACCCCAAAAGCATAAAGGAGCCCAGATACAAACGATTATATGCTGTGTGGTCTATTTATATGGATTCTAGAATATGCAACATTAATCTATAGTTACAGAAAGAAGACTAATGGTTTCCTGGAGTTGGAGTGAGGCTATTCACTGGACAGAGGCACAAGGGAATGTTTTGAGGTGATAGATCCGCATCTTGATTGGGATGGTACTTACACAGGTGTAGACATTTGTCAGAACTCACAAACTGTACACTTAAAATGTGGGCATTTCATTGTATGTAACTTCTACCTTAATACATTTAGTTTTTAAAAAAAGTGACATCCTCGTACATATATCTTCATTAATCACAAAATTCCTGTCCTAACTGTGTCTTTCCACACTTCACTCCTTTCTGGTATTAATTTGTTTTTAACAATACTATTTCCAGCATCCAAATGGAATAGGGAATTCCAGCTTGAATGCAGCAGATAACTTATAGAACAAGAAAAAGAAGATTTAACTCATGCATCCCATACCTAATAGCTCCCCCAGATTCTACTTACTACAGCTCCTAAATAGTTCTTTTATCTTTATGCTGCTATTTTGATTTAGCTTCCAATGATCTGGTAACTAGCGTTACCTGCTCTGATATGATTGAACAAAAGGATCCTCCATATCATCTTCAAGGTGCCACAAAGCAACATGGTACCTAGCTGGCTTAAGTTTGAGGGAAGGGCAGCAAACTTGAAGGGAAAGAAGCAAGACAAGAGGTAGAACTGGATAAGGCATTGAGGAGAGCTTGATGAAGGTCTCTTATGTTTGCTTCTGGGTTTCTTAGGATCAAGACGAGGTGGTCCTGAATAAATGGGATTGTCTAATGCCACTGATATGTTTGGTGTCATTTTCTTCAGCATGTCAGTGAAGCCCCCTCCTTGAAAGTATTAAGTCATTTCGGTACTGTTCAAGGGAAATAGGCAAAGGATTTGGGTTCCCCTATATGTAGAAAAGGAGTGATTTCCTTTGTGTCTGTCCCCTTCTGTTTTTCTCTGATTGCCAGAGAGGTGGTGATAGAGAGTGGTCACCTGGGAGGATAAAGGTGGCGATTTTAGGCCAGCTTAGTCCATTGTGAAAGGTCTGTAAGAGCCTTTCCCATCTCTGCAAGTGCCTTTTAGCGAGACTCCGGATAGGATAGCCTCCAGTGAGACATTTCCCATCGATTATACACTTGTCAGGGGAAGCACAGGCCCCACTCAGAGATTTCCACGTTGAACTTTCAAAGGAAGCTGCTTGCTAAAGGTTCTGGGGCTGGAAGAGCCATGAAAAATCAAATAAGTGAGCAGAAACTGAATTTGACTTTTGGCCTCAGGGGTAGGAAAGACAGAGATGAAAGCTGACAGGCTCCTACATGACAAGGCCTCTGAGGAGCCAAAATGGGTGACTCACAAATTGGAGTGGCACTTCCTCTTCCTGGGCCCTCCTTTGAGCAAGGCCCAAGCACCCCCACCCCACCCCTTGGTGCAAATCCTTCTAGGCCCAATGACTGGGAAATTAGCAGGCAGGCCCTGCCAATTTCAATGCAGGACACATCTTTGGGGTTACAGCTTAACCTCAAAGACAACTATGGATTTATCCCAGCACATAGCTCTCTATGGCTAAAAAAGCAGGGCACATTTTATCATAGGGAGCCTGTGGGCATGGGCTCTGTTTTAGGATATATTATAGTCCTGACTATGCTATTGGCAGATAGAGTGAACTTGAACTTGAGTTGAAAGTTCAGACCAGAATTTCCCTAACTATAAAAGAGAAACAGCTTATTGTTTTGTGGATGGGATGTGGGAGGGATATAAATAGCAATCATATTAGAAGTTGGCAATGGTGTGAGGAGACTGGGCCTTGAGACAATAGTAAGAGTTTTCCACTCAAGATAAGACAATATTTCACACAAGATAGCACATCCTTAAAGGACTAGAGGCAAGAGAGGGAGGGAAGAGATGGTGAGGCCAGTGTTTGGTAGAAGCAGTGGATTCAGGAGAGTGGGAGAGGGAGGAAGCTAGAAGTGTTTTCGAGGTAGAATGGGTAGGTGGTGTCCACCATGTCCACTCTTGGAATATATTCCTACATTTATCAGAGGATCACCTGCTGGCTCTGGGTTTAGATAACTGAGCAGATGATGATAATTTAGTTAAATAAAACATCCAAAGCAGAAGAGGGTGGGAAAATGATGAAACCCATTTCTGACATGTTGAAAGGGAAATATCCATGGTTCATCCCACTGACAGACGGGTATAGTCAATGGCTGGATGAACAGGTCTAATGCTCTGGGGAGTGACTGGAGCTGGGGATGGGGGTCTGGTGTCATAGGTGTACATTGATCTAGATGAGTTCAAAGTTCCTGTCTAAATCTAGTCACAGGACCTGTGATTCTAAATTTTAAAAAAGGGAAAGTTAATAAATAAACCATTTTTCTTCCCCTAGTGTATTAATCTATGGAGATAATTGGTGTGCAATTCCCTGCTCCCCTTTGGTGGTGTTCATGTGCCACTGCAGAATATTCATGTGATGCTTGCTACTAAATTTTATTTTCTTGAGTTTCTTTCAGCTATTCATTGCAGCTACCAGCCACATGAGCGAGCTTGGATGTGGTTCTCCAGGCCAGTGGAGACGAAGATGACTGAAGCCCTAGCCCAGATCTTATCCATGGTCCCATGAGAGACCCGGAGCCAGAAGCCCCCAGCTAAGCCATTCCTCAATTCCTGACCCTCAGAAACAGTGAGATAAATGTTTGTTGTTCTAAGCACCTAAGTTTTGGGGTACTTTGTTAAAGTAAGATGAGGAGGAGAAATTTGTTTTTCGGATACTATGTGGAAAGTGGGTCAGGAAGGATTTAGAATGATTAGAGCACCTTGGAGTTATGCAAGGTACTAACAGCCTGAAGGGGTTTAGCCTCAATTCTTCTGCCTGCTCACTGAGTGACCTTGAAAATGTCTTATTTCCTGGTTAAGTCTTAGTGTCCTCTCTTATAAATGGAAACCCTTGAATATGTGTAGTGCTCTATGGCTTGAAAAATGAATGTTTTTTATTTATTATGGTAAGAATCTGGAGGTGACAGAAAAGGATTCTCAAACCTCAAAAGTAAGGAAATAAGATTGGGTTTGGGGAGTTAAACTTCAAAATCAGTGCATATGGATCAAGACAGAGACATAACATTAACTTAAAGAAATGTTTAGTGGGCCTCTGACAGGCTATAAGTGGAACTGAAAGTACAATTACTTTCTTGTTATCAATGAATGATAGAAGATACCACAAAATGTTCTTTTTTATGCATTAAAAGCTCTTAGAGAAGTTCCTGGAACATAGTAAGTACTACTTTTTATTATTATTTTTATTTATAGTCAAAGTAAACATAAAGTGAATAAGTGGACTATAAAAGATATTAATATTTAATATCCATAAATAAAGGAGCATATTTTGAGAGTTTATTATAACTCTAACATGGTGTCCTAATAAGTCTAGCTGCTACACAGAGTTGGGTAGCATGGCAGATTTCTAACTGTGTGGACACAATGGAGAATTGAAATTTCTGAGATGCTCAGGCAGGATGTTTGCTTTTTTTTCCCCCTCCAGTGCTGGGGCTAGAACCCAGGGCCTTGAGCATACTAGGCAAGAGCTCTACCATTGAGCCACATCCCAGTCTCAGGATACCTTTTTACCAGGGTATCATCATAGGTATCATAAATTGGATACAATTTTAAATTGCTTGAATTAATTAAATTATTCTTAAATTAATTAAAACATTGTAAAATTATATAAAGATCTTAAATATTAATATGTAATTAATTACATATTAATATTAAATATTAATATGTAATAATATTAAATATTAATATGTAATTAATATGTTATTCTTTTTTTTGCGGTACCGGGGATTGAACCCAGGGGTGTTCTATCCCCGTGCTACACCCCCGGCCCTATTTTTTATACTTTATTTTGAAACTGGGTCTCACGAAGTTGCGGAGGGCCTCACTAGGTAGAGAGAGAGAGAGAGAGAGAGAGAGAGAGAGAGAGCTGAGGCTGGCCGTGAACCTGGATCCTCCGGTGTCCGCCTCCCAAAGTATTGGGATTGCAAGCATGCGCCACCACGCCTGGCCTGTTATTGTTAAATTAATTAAAACATTGTAAAATTATATAAAGATCTTAAATATCTATAAGTATTATAGATATTTTGGAGGGATGATTGCTAAGTTTTTAATCATTTATATATTATTTTATTCTTCTCTGATTTTTATAACCATGTTCTTTATCTACTGAGAAGTAGAAAGAGGTAGGGCATGTGATCTCTTGAGACTTTTGCTCTATTTAATGAGCCAGGGTAAAAAAAAAATTAAAATCATTGACTTGGGCAGGGCTGGGCCACTGTATGGCTGAGAGAATCGCAGGGATTTACACTGTCAGTACCCACCACAGCTCTCCAGGGATGAGAGCCTTGGTCCACAGTCCTGATGGGAAGAGTATCTGTAATAGAAAGATGTGCACATTGTGAATTGTGTACAACAGACTTGGAACAACCCTGTTCTCTTGGCGAATTCATCCTTAATGTTGAAAAGATGAATCAAACCCTCTCAGCACTGGATCATTAAATATTTGGCTCTTCTGGTTACTCCCCTGCCACATTCTGAATGTTTGTGTCACCCCAAAATGAATATTGTCAAAACCGGATCCTCAATGTGATGGTTTAGGGGATAGGGCCTTTGGGAAAACGATTAGGGCATGAGTGTGGATCTCTCATGAATAGGATCAGCACCTTTGTAAGGCATTAAAGAGACCAGAGTTCTGCCCTTCCACCTTGTGAAGACACAGCAAAATATGGCCATCTGTGAATCAGAACGCAACCCTCACCACACACTGCCTCTGCTTTGATCTTGGACTTCCTGTTCTCCAGAATAGTGAGAAGTAAAACTTCTGTTGTTCATAAACCATTCCATTTATGGTATTTTATTATAGCAGCCCAAATAGAAAACAAGTACAACTAGGGAGAAGCCTAGCACTCGCAGGTATTTGAAGGTTCTGTAATTAAATGTCTGGTGTTGCCATACAAATAGAGCAGCAGAACAGAATAGAGACTCCAGAAATAGGCCCAATTTTTATAAGAGAATTTAATGTGTCTAATGAAACAAATAAGAAGGGAAATCTCTCTCTCTCTCTCTCTCTCTCTCTCTCCCTGTCTGTCTGTCTGTCTCTCTCTCTCTCTCTCTCTCTCTCTCTCTCTCTCTACTTAGTGAGGCCCTCTGCAACTTCATGAGACCCGGTTTCAAAATAAAGTATAAAAAATAGGGCCGGGGGTGTAGTGCGGAGGTAGAACTCCCCTGGGTTCAATCTCCGGCACTGAAAAAAAAAAAGAAGGGAAAAGATGACGTGGGATAACTCGATAGTCAGATGGAAAAAGATAAAATTTGAACCATTCTTTACATCATACACTAGGATAGATTCTAGTTGGATCTGATATCTAAATGTTAAAATAAGAAAGAAAAGGAGGTCCGGGCATGGTGCATGGTGGCAAATGTGTGTAATCCCAGCACTTAGGAGGCTGAGACAGGAGGATCACAGATTCGTGGCCAGTCTCAGTAACTTGTGAGGCCGTCTGCAACTTAGTGAGACCCTGTTTCAAAATAAAGAATAAAAGATCAGGCTGGAGGTGGAGCTCACAGGTAGAATGCCCCTGGGTTCAATCCCCAGTACCACAAAAAGAGAAAGAAAGAAAGGAAGAAAGAAGGAAAGAAAGAAAGAAAGAGAGAGAGAGAGAGAGAGAGAGAGAGAGAAAGAAAAAAAGAAGTAGATATCTTCAGAGGCCATCATTCCGCATATCACTATATATGTATTAATATATAGTATATAATATGTATTTCATATATAAATATATAAATTATATATATTTATATTATATATTATTAAAATATATAATCTACATCTTTAAAATGTTTTATGTATATGTATATCATGTACATATATATATGATAGAATGAAATATCTATGTCTTTTTCACAGTTGTTTTTTTACCACTCCCATTTTTCTACTCTTCTCTCCACACTCAATGACTTAGGTAGAATAAGCTATTTTCATCTTTTTTTTATTGGTTCTATTCTTACTGAGGTGATTATAGCAGATAGGCTAAGTTATAAGCATTAATGAATAATTCTCACTTACAGTGGCTTAAAATTGCAAAAGCTTAATTTCCCTGATGCTATGTGTATTCATGGGGTGATGGGAGCCTGCTCTGCTGTTCTTACTCGGTAGAGGAAGAATGCAGCTTCAGGATCCACCAAAGCAGAGCTCAGAGAAGGGAAAGTGGTGAGTTGCACATCACTCCCAGAGCCTCACTTCCTGTCCCATGTCACTGACCAAAGCACATCACGTGGATGGCAGTTCTTGTGACTCCCTTAAGCCATGAACATCTTTTACTAAGTCCATATCCCATTCTTCAAAACAGAGCTACAGGCTTCATCATGAAAAATCAAAGTCCCCTGCTTGACTCCAGAGGACTACTCCCAAGTAGCAACCACTTTCAGTTATTTAGCAATTTCTTCTAGAATTTACCTCCCAATTTCCAAACGACAGATATAGTTCTATTCTCTTGATTTTCCCATTATAGATACCATCTATTAAAATCCTGTTGGGGAAGGCTTGACTTACCTCTCTTCTTCACTGCCTCTCTATTCATGCCCCTTCCCCGCTTTCCCAATAGAGTCACATCACAATGTTTTTGTTAGATTAATATTTAGTGTTAAATCCTAACACTTACACCTGACCTATATAATGCACCATGGTTCCATTTCCTTTCTTGTGTATTTTTTCTTAGAGTTAGAAAATGCCTCTTTTTTTTTTTTACATTTGCTTTGTTTTCTGTGTCCTTATCACCAATTTCTCCCCAAGCTCTCCAAACAAGCTATACAACTCCTCTCAAAACATTCAGACACACCTACTCTCCACTAGTTCTTTTCTTAGAAACAACCCTCCTGGATTCTCAGTCCCCCTCCTCAGCTTGCACAGGTCACTGTCTAGGCTGGTTTAGTCTAGAATTCTTGTCCCCTGAAAGTTGTGTGTGAACAATCAAGAAGGAAAAGAAAGTCTAGATGACTTCCGAAGTCCCCTCTCTCTGTTCTGGAACTTCGGTAGAGATGAAGTGCCACAGGAAGCACAAAGAAGTTCCCTGGCTGGCTCTCCACCACGGCCGTGGCCAAGGCTGCTCATCCACTCCAAAGTGTCCACTGAACTAGCTCCTCCCTGTGCAGCTCGGGTCCCCTACTTTGACTCCTCTTCTCTGTTGCCTTCCAGGTCTAGATCATCTCTCACCTCCATCGTCCTGGAATCAATAAGAGAAGAGGGAAAAGGCTCAGGCCCTTGTGGGGGTCCCTAAACTCCTGAACTCTAGCCCCAGGAGCATCCCTAAACCCTTTGCTATGCTTCTGTCCCATCAGAAGGAAAATTATTAAGACTACTCAAAAAGTGAAAAATCTAAGTCAGAGAGGAAAACAGTGTTAAAGTTACTATCTTGTCATCCTCTTCTCTGGGAACTGATTGAATCGCTGAAAGCTCTTGAGGTGCTCCTGCTGGCAGCTGTGGCTGAGGGTTCAAAGCAGAGAATCAGCGCCTGTGGGGGAATGTTTTCACTGCATGATTTTCTTCTCACACCTGGTGATGGAATGAAATATGCAGGAAGGAGTAGAATGGGGATATAAATATTGCAATAATGATGGTAGTGCTTTCATACCTGCGTGGGGATGAGATTTGGTTTGGTTATAGAAGGATGAGGCAAGGAGGGCAATCAATGTGATTCCAAGATGCTGACAAAGCCCAGAGTGCTGTGGTTCTGTACACAAAAGTATACTAAAGAAACCTGAGCAATTTCTGCCTGCTACCATCAAGGAAACTACCTTCCCCCCGCCACACACACACACTTCTCTTTTTCTGTTATATGTAACACAACTGGAGATTAGAATAGAAAAGATGTTCTTGGGGCTTTCTTTGAGAATAATGGCCCCCCACCCCAACGACAGGACAAGGATTGATGCTAGGAATTATCCACTTGTAAATGGAAATTAATACTCTAATTAGCAAGGTAGGAAAATCCATCTTATTGTAAATAGTGATACTTATAGATTGTGATATCCCTCCAGGGATTACCAGGTTATTTAAAAGGAATAAATCAAGAATCACATTCAGGCCCATAAAGATGCCAGAAGTATTCATAGCAGGCATACAACTAAAACTGACAGTATTTTCACCAGGGTTGTAAAACAATGGATAAAGTCAATTTTTAAAAAGATACACATTTGTGAGTTTTGACACTGCCTAGATGGAAAACGTTTTTGGATTGGCTTTTGAATATTAACATTGTCACCTAAACAGCTTTCTAGCAAACAGACTCAAGACATTGGATAAAAAGATTAGTCTCACACACAAAAAAGAGGAGATGAATACTGCATTTCAAATAAAAGCAAGGGTCTCCAAGGATGAAATATAAACATTCGATAAACCTAGGGCTCTGATGAAAATCTATATAACAGCCTTACCATTCTATAGCTATTTATAATGTGAAACCTGCTCTCACATCCACTAACTCATTTGATTCTCAAAAGAAAACACATGAGGAAGTAGAGCCCAGAAAGATTCAAGCTCACACTGCCTCCCAGGGAATAACAGACTGTCAGTATTTGATGCACACTGCCCCTGAACCTCAGGTAAGATGCAGCGAGGCTTCTCTGGACAGCTGACATGCACGGACACGGGGATGCCAGTCTAGCCACAGTAGGGTTGTGACTTCATTATCAGTCCATGAATGGACTGGATGTAAGCCTGATAGGAAAACGACTCCCATTCTCCCCATGAATATGAATTTAGGGAACCCAGAATTACATCCTGTACATCCTATTGTCCTCTTATTACACTCATATTTGACAGATAGGTTAAGGCTATCTGTTAGGTTATGGGAGTTTCAGCGCATATCAGAGTCCACCCTGAATCAGGGCTCCTCATGTATACGTCTTCCCTTCTGGACCACAGGAGCCCAAAGAGCAGCAACTAGGTCTTTAATATTTTGTCCCCGTCCTGTGCCCTTCCCAGTGCCTAGCACAAAGGACTTGCTTCACAAACATGTGTAGGGGTTGAAATGGGGCCGGGCATGGTGCTGCACACCTGTAATCCCAATACTTGGGAGGTTGAGACAGGAAGATCACAGGTTCGAGGCCAGTCTCAGCAACTTAGCAAGACCTTCTTTCAAAATAAAAAGGTCTGGGGATGTAGCCTGGAAGTAGAGTGTCCCTGGGTTTGGTCCCCCCCCCCCAGTATGGAAGGAAGGAAGGAAGGAAGGAAGGAAGGAAGGAAGGAAGGGAGGGAGGAAGGGAGGAAGGGACAGGCAATGGGAACAGACCCTTTGCAGTGCCAGTAGTTCAGTAGTTGGGTAATATTATTGGCACACAGACTGGAAAGCATAGTCACATTCACCTAGAGGGTTTGAGGTGTCAGATGGGCCCCTTTTAAGCCATGTGACTCAGTTCTTGTCCTTTTGAGGAGTTTGATCCTGTCTCTTGGAATAATAAAACATATAAAACTATAGGCGACCTCCTAGTTTCATACAAATTGAAAATGTGGCTGAAAGGCAAATAATAAACTCATGCTAAAAGGAGTCATTCTCTTGTTTCTGTTTCCTGACACTTTAAATTGCTTACCAGGAATATTGGGGCCTGTGGTAGGCTGGAAATGTTTGAAAGGAATTGCTCATGTGCTGCTACAGTCCCTACCCCTGGCCCACACCCAGCCCCCAGCCCCAGCTAGGTTCCCATAGAGGAACAAGACCAAATGACAGGTCGCCATAAACGAGTGGATTTTAAACAACAGAAATTTACATCTTGCAGTTCTGGAAGCTGGGAAGTCCAAGGCCGAGGCGTCAGCAGATTCTGTGTCTGATGAGGGCCCTCTTTCTGCTTCTCAGATGGCCATCTTCTTGCTATGTCTTCACATGGTAGAAAGGCCGAAGGAGCTCTCTGGGCCCTCGTTTATAAGGGCACTAATCCATTCATGAAGGCTCCACCCTCGCGGCCCACTCACCTCCCAAAGCCCCACCTCCAAACACCATCACATTGGCATTAGGACTTTACATATAAATTTCGTGGGGACACATATTCAATCTACAGCAGTAGTGAAATAGGAATGACAACTCAGTACAGATTTGAAGACAATGGAGGTGAGCTATGTCCCTTTGGGGTCCTTAGCAGGCTAGAGATGGCGTGCCATGGTAAGAAGCCGAGTGCACGCATCACTGTCACAGGTGAGTCTGTGTTGCTTCTTTTAGAGGCCTAGAATGTTAGACATGGAAGGACTTTCAAGATCATTCACAAGATGCTGCATTTTATAGACGAGGACACTGAGTCCCAAAGCACGGAAGCAATTTGGACATCTCCCACCATCACCCAGTGACAGAACCGGGCTAGAACCTAACGCTCTCGACCTTTACAAAGCTTTTTGCTGTACTCCTTTATTGCTTTTTTGGACCTGTTGGAATAGTGTTTGAAGGGTGTAGATCTCAATATAATTACATTTGTGAGAAATAAGTTGAAAACTTTTAACAAGACTAGGCAAAATGTAAGAAGAATTAGGACTTGCTATTCTAGGCAGGATATGAATACAGAAATATTTTAAGCTGTAATAGTACTGGTTCTTAGCCTTAGGACAAGTTCCTAGGAAATATATTACCTAGAAAATATTTTCATGCCATGGGATAATTCTTTCAAGTAAAAGGTTCAACAAATCTATCCAATTCAACATTAAGATATTCAAATAAAAATATATATATGACAATGTAAAATATTATGATTTAAATAATTAGCAAATAGTTGGGGTCCCAATGTGGTGCTTTTTTTAAAATCTCACTTCTGATCCAAGGATGAGGGGATTTATAAAAAAGCTTTTAACTCTTAAAAATAAGTTTTAAAAAATCCCAAATACTTGGTAAGTCAATAAATTTTATGAAAATTTACTCTTAAAAAAGAATGATCTAAGCCAGGTGTGGTGGCGCACGCTTATAATCCCAGTACTTTGGGAGGCGGAGACCGGAGGATCCGGGTTCACGGCCAGCCTCAGCTCTCTCTCTCTCTCTCTCTCTCCCCTCTCTCTCTCTCTCTCTCTCTCTCTCTCTACTTAGTGAGGCCCTCAGCAACTTCATGAGACCTGGTTTCAAAATAAAGTATAAAAAATAG
>PVJS01055599.1:0-12604 GCA_004027185.1 Glis glis
TCACAGGTGAGGAGTGAGCAAATTAAAGGTATTATCTACATGACTCAAAGAAATAATTTGGATACATTGTGGAAGTGAAAAATTATCACTACAATAAAGTTACTATAGCTTAGTTTTTTTACAAGATTTAAATTTAAATACTTTTACAGGGAAAAATCCTAATAAACATTAAACTATATTTCCTTTACCCTATTTTGCCTTCTGGCCATTGTTGAACAATGAATGCGCATGTACAATTAATTACTTACTATTATGTTAATTTTTGCTTGACATTATCCCATATAGAGTTTACATACTTGTTATGATTAGCTGCTATTTAGGCATTGATTATGCTAATATAGCAATAATTTGCTCAGCATTTCTTCACTATTGGAAATTGCAATATTAATGCAATGTGATAAATTACATTCAACTTTCTTTTGGGGTTTTCTTTTAAATACTTTTGTATGTGCAATGTCCAAATGTGTATGTCTTAAATGACATAAACAGTTTAATGACACAAGCAGTTTAATTTTGTACAGTGCTACATTGCCTTTCAAAAACACATGTTTCTAGGAATGTGCAAACATTCTTGCCTTCATAGTAACATTTCTTCATGTTTATGTACATTAGTTGGTTCCAGGAACCATTAATTGAGACCAGCAGTGGTTCTGAGTTCTACTCCCTTCTGTTTATTTATATTAGTGGGTTCAGGGAATTATTAATTGTAACTTGCAGAGGTTCTGAGTTGTACTTCTTTTTTTCCTCCCTAGAAAGACTGAGGACATGAGGTTCTAGGTGGGTGATGCACTAGTGTTTCCCCTTGGCAGGGTAACTGCTCTTTGGTAACTGGGAAGGCCACCTCTCTCAAGGGAGTTCGTGATCTGAGGAATGTGTATGGGCAGCGGAGGGTAACTAGAGACCTTGCTTTGACTGGGATAATCCTGGTTGAAAATTGTAGTCCCAGGTTATCAATCCCTTCCCTTTCACTCTCATGAGCATCCTGTTTGTTGATAAATCACGGTTATGTTAGCCTCTGCCTACAGCTGGCTTTATGGAGGGGCTCCCACTCGTGGCGCCCAGTGTCAATGCCATGAGGCTGAACACGGCTCTGGCCATCCAGTGATGATCAACTGTCCATGATCTTCATGAGCAGCCCAGCCTCCATTCTTATGATTGGAAAATTGGTAAATACTTGAAATTATAGACTTTTAGCAGTTAAGGTTATCATCTATTATTTTTCTAATTGTGTAGCTTTATTTCAAAATTTACTACATGTCATTCTGTGAATTTTTGTTGTTTTAATTCTTATGTATCTCAACACACTCTCATTCCCTGTGATGATAATTTCCATCTCTTCTCTAGTCGGAAGAAATCTTGCTTCCACCAATGGAATGATTCTAATATTTTAGGTTTCTGTTTTATTTTTCATGTGATCATGCAGCAATTTAGTGCATTGTATGATATCAGCTCTGGATATGAATTAATTTGCTTTCATGTTGATGTTTAATTTTTATTAGATTAGATTTTGCTGTCAAATAGACACAGCCGACCTGGCCAGGTGATCATCTCCAGCTACAGCTGTGGAGGCTGGTATGAGCCTGCCCATCCACAGCCATCCGGCTGACATGTTTGGGCCTGTTCAGAGTCTGCTATGGTTGCGGCTGAAATCTCTGGCATCCTGGAAAGAATGACATGAGAGTGTTTGAGGGTGAATTCTGGTTTACCTGGACCAAGATTCACCTGGAATTGGATCTTTCCACTTGTATGGGTGGGGACCTGCACCTGAGCTACCTTCCCAAAGGAGGGTGGCCCCTCTCCATGCCCAGGAGGTGCCGCAGCATCCCCAGGACATCCAGCTTTCTGCCTCCGGATGTTTGTACTGATGGGTGAGAGGACTGGGGCCTGGTGAGAAGCATAAGGTCTTTCAAGCTTCCCAGGTGAACCCTGCCCCTAGATAAGTGTGAAGGACATAGTGGAATTTGACCCAAGGCCATCGCATTGCTCCACAGGGCAGGGCTGTATCCCATAAGCAAGTCCCCTCCACTCCCAGTGAGCCTAAAGCTTACTGTGAATGATGTTTCATTTTATCAAATGCTTGTCTGCATTTGTGGAAGAGATCATAGAACTTTCCACTTTTAATCTGATAATGTAATGAGTTTCATAAATTAATTTTGTAATGGTAATCCCCCATTGTCTTACAGGAATAAACATGACTTGATCACACATTGCTGGATTCAGTTTTCTGACTGTAATTTTATGTATTGTTAGTTTAGGTTGACTCATGGTTTGCTCAAAATAAGATTTTGCCCATTTAATTATGAAAGAAGTAGCTTGTAGTTTCGATTTCTTTTTATTTTTGGTATGTACTAGCCTCATACAATACATTAGGGAATGTTCCTCTTTTCTCTATTCTATTCTATGGAAAACTTTGTGTAATATTTGGATTACATATTTCTTCACATATTTACTAGACCTCACCTACAAAGCTATTCCTGCATTTAAATTTTTCTTGCACATGGATTTTTAATGACTCACTCTTTTTCTTCAGTAGATAGAAGACTGTTTTAATCTTTTCATAAATTCCTCTGTGTGTGTGTGTGTGTGTGTGTGTGTGTGTGTGGTACTGGGGATGGAACCCAGGGGCATTCTACCTCTGAGCTACACCCCCAGCCCTATTTTATTCTTTTTAATTTTGAAACAGGGACTCACTAAGTTGCAGTGGCTCTTCATAAATTTATGAACACATACAATTTATTGTTCTGTTGTTCTACTTATTCTTAATCTCTTTTACTGTCATCCAGATCCATGCAAATGAAGGAATTTATTCATATTTTATAAAATGACATTTACAAAGAGGAACTTTAGATACTTCTGAACTTCTAATAGAAATAAACCACATTCATATCTGTATGTTTTGAGGAAGACGCCATTACTTACAACCATTTCCTCTGGTACTTCCATCTGCACACTGCCTGCTGTCTGCACTCCCACCTGCAGGGACATCCGAGGTTTAAATCATTTAAATAAGCCAGGCATGGTGGCACACACCTGTAATCCCAGCACTTGGGAGGCTGAGACAGGAGGATTGCAGGTTCATGGCCAGCCTCAGAAATTTAGTGAGGCCACAACTTTTTGAGACCCTGTTTCAAAATAAAAAATAAAAAAAATAGAGCTGGGGTTGTAGCTCAGAGGCAGAATGCTCCTGGACTCAATCCCCAGTATCACAAACACAGAAAAAGTTTATCTAAATAAGGTCAGATTGGTGTTTTATGTCAGCATTTTATATCTGCTTTCACCTGGGCTGCACTATGCTGGAAGGGTAGCCCAACTCCAGATAGCAAACAAGCTGGGGCAGAAAAACCGCTCCATTGGCGCTCTTCTGCAAGACAAACAGCTACTCATAGAACAGAGAGGACTTCTCCCATTGCTGGTTCTGAGCTATATTCTAAGACATAGGCATTTAACTGTAGACCATCAAGCCCAGGAGAAGGTATACCAAGGGCTTGGTGATGAACGTGTGTACAGGGGGCCAGGTGGTAAGGAGCAGTAACAGCCTGTACACACCCACATCCAGCAAGAAGGAGCCTATGGGCCTATGGCAAGGCAGGGAAGGAGGCTCCAGATCATGCAAGTGCTGCGCACACCCACATCCAACAACAAGGAGACCATGAACCTGTGGGCAGGGCAGGGCAGGGGCCTCCAGAATGGGCAAGCTTATGAGAAGAGGGTGCTCAATGGGGATTCTGGCTGGGGACCACTGCTCTCACATAGGACATTCAACGCATCTGGAGACTGGGACATCGCACAGGTGGAGGCCAGGGATGCTGAGCAGCATGACCTGAACACAATGACCAGGGCAGTACCACTGCACAGAGTGATCCTGCCATAATAACAGAAATGATGCGGTTGAGAAACACTGGGCTAGAGAAACCAGCCAGGAGGTGGGGGTCCCTCCACCCGTGCCTTGCTGGAGTTTCCTTCTGAGACTCTGCCCCTCCACTGGCGTTTCCTGGGGATAAAGTCACCTGGCCTAGGACCAGGCTGAGCAATGCTTTCTATGAGGACAGATGTTCTGGACCCAGCACAGGGCTGGAAAGGAAGTGATGGTCACTGCAGACCCAATGCTCTGGCCTGAACTCTTTCTTCATCCACAAGTGAAAATGGTAAATTAAAAAGAACTTCACATACTGTCTTGGTCTCCTGCTCCTCAGCCCCTGTGCTTGACCCCCCTGATGGCCTGTGTGGCCAGCATTTCTGTGGTCATGGACCAGGCCTCTGTGTGGGGCCAGGGGAGGATCTGCCACCACACCTAACCCATGGGAAGGACCAAGCACATTCCATGTGAACATTTGGCCTTCCATGTCAGGAGAACTTCCAGATGTCCCAGAACCACAGTTCCTGCTTGTCCCCACTCTGGAAGCTGTGTGACTGCCCTTTCAGAGGAGTGCTCCTGGGTGCAGGGTCTGCTCACCCAATAGAGACAGGTGCCTGTGAGCTTAGACTCCACCCCAGCAAGGCCAGGCACTGCATGATGGGAGGGTTCAGACACCTGGTTCCATTGCCAGAGCCAGGACAAACTCTAACCCTGGTGAACTCTGACCCTCATGAACTCTAACCCCCTACTGACCTCCACCACTCTGACCCTCCTCTGACCTCTGAGACTCTGCCCCTCCACTGATAGTCTCCAGACCCCAAGAACAAATGGGGTTTCCCCAGCCCCTCATCAGGCCATGCTCCTTCTCTGCTTCCTTCCTTCCTTCAGTAGACTCTCCTGGGAATTCCACCTGGAAAATCATTTCATGGTATGCATCCCAGGATTACAGTAGCATCTCAGAAGAACTCCCACTAAAAGCCCTTTAGCTGTTTCTGTCCTGATCACTTTATACTCTTCCCTGGAATAACAACCATACCCCACTAAGGTCCTACCAGGTGGGAAAAAAACAATCCTACCCTCATCCTCAACCAAACACCTGGCATCACCCTCATGCTAACCCTAACCCAAACCTTGACTTCGCCCCAACCATCCCAAACCATCACCAGCACCATCACACCTAGAAAAGCCCCCACCCTATCCCTTACCTCACCCTAGACCTAATCCTTTCCTTCTCTCTCACCTTAACCCTAACCTTTGGTGCCTGTGTGTGGCTCAGGGTGTTCAGCTGGCCGGGCCATTGCCCAGCTGCCCCTGGCACTGAGCACTGGAATAGGGGAGGGAACCTGGAGGACTCCAGCCAACTGGGGAAAGCCAGCCAAGAGACACTGGTCATTAGGGACATAATCAAATTAGTGAGCTAACTGGCCTCTCAGCGGGCCCATCCAACAGCAAAGACAGAACAACAATAAGAAGCAGGGATCTTTTCTCCTGGAAACTTGCAGTTGCTGAATGGATTCCAAATAAAACCATAAGATATTCTGGGAAACAACCTCCCCACAGCCAACCCAGGATTGCAAGGGGAAAAGTACACATTGCAAAATCACAGAAAATAGAGAAGATGAGGACACATTTGGTGATGGAGATCAGGGTAGCTGCCAGGCTCTGAGGGACAGGATGAAGGGAAGTCCTGCCTGGGCCCGAAGAAATCCCAACCCAGGTCCTGAGGGAGCTCCTGGGACAGTCCATCGCAGGATGGATAACAGCAAGGGACTGAGCACCTGAGTTCCTCTTTCCATGACCTGGAGGTTGGAAAAATCTTAACTTTATTATGTTGCTTGATCCTGTTGCAGCAGAGTCCAAAGATGTTTCCACTCCTTCCTCCTGAGGTGCCTGGCAGAAGAGGTTTAAAGTCACACACAGTGCACCATGACCTCCTCAGGAGACACCATGCGCCAGTCCTCAGAGTGCATGCCATAAAGTGTAAGGCCAGCCTCTGAGGACAGGATGGTGAGCTCCAGGGTCAACAGGACCTCCAGAGTCAAGGTGTCTGAGCTGGAGAGGGACAAGGGACTGCAGGCTCCATCTCTAGACTCTGCCCAAGCCTGCCCTGAACTGTGAAGGCCCCTGCTGCAGGCTGATGCTTGCTGTCCAGGTGAAGCATGAAGCAGTATTCAGTTGGGACAAGGTGTGATGTAGGAAAGTACCAGTCATCTCATACTTGTAAAAGAAAGGTGAAAGCCTGTACACCTATCACACAAATGAGGAAGCTGATGCTCTGAGAGCCTTAGTACCATTGGAGGTGACAACAGGGTCAGAGGTTAAATTGATTTCAGATGCAGGCACAAGCAGCAAGGAAGAAGAGAAGCAAGCAGACAGCGCGTTACACTAGGGTGCTGCTACACTTTGGATCTTTAGTGTCTCCCAAAGGCCCATGTGTTAAAGCCTGGGCCCCCAGGGTAGTGCTGTTGGGAGGTGCCATGACCTCTGGGAGGTGGGGCCTGGCAGGAGGTCATCAGGTTACTGAGCCTTGTCCTTAAAGGGGACGGTAGGACCTCAGCCCTTTCCTCTTTCTCTTTCACTCCCCAGCCATAAGGTGAGTGGTCTTCCTTTGCCAAGAACTCCCACTGTGACGTGCTGCCTCACCACCAAAGCCATGGGAAAACCGATCATAGACCAGAACCTCCAAACCTGTGAGCCAAAACAAACCCTCCTTCTTTATAAGTTGATTATCTCAGGTTTTTGTTCCCACATAGGTGGAAAGGTCATGAGCCGTGTAACACTGAAATGGTGCTGGCACTGGGAAATGCCCCTCACCTGCACGATTACATTTAAACCTCTCAACAGTACAGCTTGGCTGGTCAGTTCAGCACAACACTGAATTTTGTAACTACAACTGAGCTTTGGGGAAAAGCCTGAAGAGCGCTCAGCACTCCAGGATTAAGAGAGTGTGCATTTATAGGATAAGGGGAATATGCTTTAGCTTTTCAAGAAACTCATGTATGTAGAAGAATTACATGCTCTCAATGTTAAAAAAAATGTTATTCAATAAAAGTCATATCACTGCCATTTCCCCCAAACAAGTTATAGCAATATTTTAATGTTCATAAAAATTTAACATTATGTGACTAATATTTATTTCAATAGCCCAATAATGACACTGGACATTGTAAACAGAGCCCCAGGGAGTCTGCAGCCCTGGAACTGCATCCAGGCAAGCACACTTCATGCTCCACACTGCCTGATTCTGAAGAAAGTCCAAAATGATGGAAAATATAACTATTTTTATTAAGCAAAATCAAAGTATTCATGCCTGGGTCATCTTACTATCCAAAGAATTCCATGGTCTACATCAGCTGCTAACCAGCTATCTGTGTCAAAGAGAAAGAACTTATTCTAAGCTTTAGGAATAAACAGATTGTAATTATCATTTCTTTTAGACTTTGACCTTGTCTCTTGATGGAGAAAAAGAGCTGAATATTATCAGAGAACCCAGCACACAGGCTCCTCTGTGCTCACAGCCTGTCTTCTCACCTCTACTCTGGAAACACCATTTGTAGGCTCCCTCATGGGTGCCCACCCCAAAGGGTGCAGCACAGGCATGGCTCTGGAGGCAGACTCATTAATTCAAACCAATATTAGAGTGATGCACTTACTGCAGACTTGATAGGGAGGGAAAGAGATGAGGTCTTTGCCTTGTGGAGGCCTCATTCCAGTGAGATAGGTAAAAACATGGTGGAATTTAAAATAGGAATAAGTGCCAGGAGAGAAATAAAGCAGAGTCAGAGGAGAGAGCCTGTGTGTTCAGGGAGGGCCTCACTGAGAGGCTGAGGTGACAGAGGATAAGGAATGACCTCAAGGGTCTGAGGGAATTTTCTGAAGTGGAGAATGGCATGTGTCAGGGCCCTGGGGCACAGTAAGCAGTGTGTCAGGAGGGGAGGGAAACCCTACAACTGACTGCCCCAGTGATAGGAGTGGGCGAGGAGGGGGCACTTTAGGAAGCAGTGAGATTTCATTCTAAGTGTATGGGAGCCTGCGAGAAGCAGGGGAAAGAATATTTCTAATACATGCTCTAAAGTGGCTCCATAGATGCATAGCAGAGGTGAGGGGGTGGATTCAGAGAAGGGTGCAAAAAGGACTGCGGACAACTTCCCAACAGTCGAGACATAGCAGCATGGCAGAGGTGAGCTGCTGAGAAGGAGGACAAGAAAGCCACGTCTGAAGCTACAGCCTCCAGGACCCAACTGGCTTAAAGGTGAGGGGGCAAGTTTCCCCAGGCTTTGGCCTGAGTACCTGAGCATTGCCACTAAGTAAAGAGAAGAAGAGGGCAGTAAAAATGGGCTACTGAAGTGAATACACACTTCTCAAAAGAAGAAATACAAATGGCCAACAAATATATGAAAAAATGTTTAACATCATTAGCAATCAAGGAACTGCAAATCAAAACTACCCTGAGATTCCATCTAACTCCAGTTAGAATGACAATCATCAAAAACACAAACATTAATAATGCTGATGAAGCTGGGCATGGTGGCGCACGCTTGTAATCCTAGTACTTTGGGAGGTGGAGACCAGAGGATCCGGGTTCGCGGCCAGCCTCACCTCTCTCTGTCTCTCTCTGTCTCTGTCTCTCTCTGTCTCTCTCTCTCTCTCTCTCTCTCTCTCTCTCTCTCCTTAGTGAGGCCCTCCACAACTTCGTGAGACCCGGTTTCAAAATAAAAGTATAAAAAATAGGGCCGGGGGCATAGCACGGAGGTAGAACGCCCCTGCATTCAATCCCCGGTACCGCAAAAAAAAATAATAATAATAATAATTGCTGATGAGGATGTGGGGAAATAGGAACTCTTACACACTGTTGGTGGGATTTTAAATTAGTACAACTACTTTGGGGATCAGTATGGAGGTTCCTCAAAAGACTAGAAATGGAACCACCACCATGGTATGACCTAGCTATACCACTCCTTGGTATCTTTCCAAAGGGTTGAAGTTAGAATACTGTAATGATACATGCATACCAATGTTTATAGCAGCACAATGCACAATAGCCAAATTATGGAACCAACCTATGTGTCCATCAATAGATAGATGGATAACAAAAATGTTATATATGCACACTATAGAATTTTACTCAGCCATGAAGAACAAAATTATGTCATTTGCAGGAAAATGGATGTAACTAGAGAAAATTATGCTAAGTGAGATCAGCCAGTCTTAGAAGGTGAAAGATCATATGTTTTCTCTCATATTTGGAAACCAGAACAAAAATATGAAGCAGAAGGGACTTCAGTCAAACAAGGAGAGAAAACAGTAAAATAGTGGCATGGGATTGGGGGAGGAAGATTGAGAAGGGGAACAGTTCAGATAAGGTTACATTCATACAAGGTTAAACTACCAATCTCACTAACATGTGTAGGGAAGGAGGAAAAAGGAGGGGAGTGGATATATGGAGGGAAATAAACCAAATGCTGTGTGCATATATATTTGTATCACTTTGAATTTCATTATGATGTATAATTACATTGCACCAATAAAAGTATAAAAATAATTAAAATAAAAATGCTGGTCACGTAACTTGGAGGTAGAATGCCCCTGGGTTCAATATCCAAAAAACCCCAAAACCCAAACAAACAAAAATAACCCAACAACAACAAAAAGAAAGCAGCAGTGGAAGGGAATGGGAGCCAGGAACAAGTATGACTGCAGGGGTGGAGCCATGCACAGTAGGGTGGACTTGTCTCTGAGGATGGCACTGAGTCTATCCACCAAGGCAGGACAGCTGGAGTCCTTGGAGCAATTGATTTGTGTCTGGAAGACAGAGTTCTTGTCTGATTGCTCCAGTTTTATTACATGAAATAAAGTTACTTGAATAAGACAGTAGGGCAGGATACAGCAGAATAAGGAGAGTAGCAAGACCCTGACTATGTGGTCTGGAAAGTAAGAAGCCAGCGTTCCAGGGCTTCTCCCCAAATACTGAAGGACCAGCAGAGTTGGGGTTCATTAGGTGTGTGTCCCCCAGGTGAGGGTAGTGGGAAGAGGGGCAGGAGTGTGGAGGGCACATTCCTACAAGCTCCTGTGGAGACAGACATGGGGCAGGGAATGAGGACAGAGGCAGCTATGGAGCTTGAAGAAAGCATGGGTCAGAAGTTTGGAGGTCCAACGAGTCTAAGGATTGCTAGAATGTGTGCAAAACAAATGTGGCAAAAGGTAGACGACTGTGGTCAGAGTGAAGGTCTAAAGGTCTGGATTTTAGAGGGGCAGATAGAGGTGCTGACAAAGTCAAGAGGCAGTTCCAGCCCTACTCCATTAGAAGCGCTTTGAAAGCTTTTTAAGCAAACCAATGGAAGCCTAGAATCAGCATTTCAAAGCTGCTCCAGGACGTCTAGCTGTAATCAATACTGAGAATCACTGGTCTTGGTTGTGACCATGGAGAAGAAACCTGGGTGCATGGAGACAAAGGTTGGGAGGGTGAAATCCCCACATGGTTGCTCAGGTGGTCAAGAAAAACAGGGAAGAAGATAGTAAGTCAGGCCATGAAACCTCCAGCGCATAGGAAGCTGAGAGATCGCTGCTGATAGATTACTGCAAAAATGGGGCAGACACAAGTAGCAGAGTCCAAAGGCATGTCCTGCGGAAGAGCAGGACTTTTTTTTTTTTTTTTGGTACTGGGGATTGAACCCAGTGGCATTCTACTTCTGAGCTACACCCCAGCCCGATTTTATTCTTTTATTTACAAACAGGGTCTCACTAAGTTGCAGAGGATCTCACTAAGTTACTGAGGTCGACCACAAACCTGCAATCCTCCTGTTTCAGCCTCCCAAGTACTAGGATTACAAGCATGCGCCACCACACCCAGCTGAGCAGTACTTTTGAGTGTGTGTGTGGGAGAGAGAGAGAGAGAGAGAGAAACACATTTTTGAGTGAACAAAACAGAAACCCCTGCTCTTGGGAACTCCCACTGGAGGGGCATGAAGACAACAGTGGTAGAATATATTGAGAGACATTGTGGTTCTAAGTGTGTATAGTCATTGTGGCTCTGAACCTGTGGAGAGGCTGTCAGCTCTGAGTTCTGGGGTCCACTGAAAGTGAGGCCTTGGGAGACCAGTCTGATTATAGTTAGATAGAGCCAAAGACAGAGTCAACTCCAGGTGACCTGTGGAGAGAGAGGACAACAGGGCAGTAAGGCCTGGTGAGGGACCCCCATCTCTCGGAGGAAGGAAGTGGATAATCAATCTAATTGGAGAACAGTTTTATTAGGCACAAGAGGAGCTTTGTCACCCACAGGAGCCTGTCAGAACAGGGAATGTGGTGCTCCAGATCCAGGGAGAATCAGAACTGCCACTTCCCTCTGTGTGGCCTCAGGAAAGCTTTGCTCTGTGCCTCCTTCCCTCATCTGGAGGAGGAAAGTTACGCTGCCACTTAACTCAAAGGTTTGTTGTGAATACTGAGTAAAATTATTAGGTATAGCACTCGGCATATTTGGGGCACACAAGGACCACTCTACAAATGTTGGTGGCTATTACCTTTAAAAATCCAGTTCTTGCAATGAAAATGAATCACCTCTGTGTGTTATACTAGCTCTTTAGTTCTCAGGAAGGAAGTTAAGTGTTCTGAGCAGGTAGTCGCTGTCAGAGGACCATCATGGAAAAGCACCTGTAGTGTTGACAACTGAAACTCTGCTAGCTTTATGGGAAAAGTCTCACTAGAAGCCATTCCTCAGACTGAGAGCAGGTGCCCCCACTCAGGTGTGTGGGTGAGGCACATGTGGGGGCATCTAACTGCCATGTGCTCATGGAGGGGTGCTGCTTGACAGAGATCCTGGTGGCCTGAGAGTCTATTACACTAGCCAGCATCTTCCTTTCTGGAGCACAACCTCACTCTCTCCTTCTGTTTTAAAACCCTACTCCACTTGTAAAGATAGAAGAGAGAGCTGCCACAGTTAAAGAGGTGGGTGGTTGTATATGGCCAAGGCCTGAGGCACACATTGATCTCCTCTTGTTGCACTGTCCTTTCTAAGTCACTGTGTCTGTGTCCCCGGGGATGCAGCACTTACCTTCTATTCTCAGTTGCTCTGGTGGAATCCGGCACTGAACAGAGCAAAGAAATCATGGATTTGATGGCATGAGAGATAGAATGGATCATGGTGTGTTTGTGCATCCAAGTATGCTGTAGTGGGAAGGAAGACATTCTCACCCACACACCATCATTGATAAGAAGACTGTGGAGTGGGTGAACTTGCCCAACACTGGACCCATACTAGAGCAGAGCTAAAATTGTGACCCAAGATTTATGGTTCCCATTCTAATGCTCTGAGCTGAATGTCTATTTTATTAACACCTAATACATGTTTGTTGCAGAAAAATTAGAAGACCCAGAGGAGTAAAAATAAGAAAATAATATATGAGGAGAATTCTACCACCAAGAGGAAGTCTCTGTTGACTTTGTTGGAAGTCATTTAACATCTTCCCAGCACTCCTTCCACATCCAAGCTGTACATGGGTGGGCCTTATCAGCAGGACATAGTTCATGTGTCAATTCCTAGCTGTAAGGGAGTTTGGAAATGGTACCTTCAGTTTTCCAATTTTTTTTTTTTTTGCGGTACCGGGGATTGAACACAGAGGCGTTCTACCTCCGCGCTATGCCCCCGGCCCTATTTTTTATACTTTATTTTGAAACCGGGTCTCACGAAGTTGCGGAGGGCCTCCCTAAGGAGAGAGAGAGAGAGAGAGAGAGAGAGACAGGGAGAGAGAGAGA
>PVJS01055600.1:0-12604 GCA_004027185.1 Glis glis
AAAAAAAAAAAAAAAAAAAAAAAAAAAAAAAAAAATTCAACATATATTTTTTTTGCAAGCTAGATTTCCTGAGTATCCTACATATATTTCAGATTAATTTGTATCCTAAGCATTTCAGCAGGCTGCCAGGGCTTTATTAACTGTTTTCTGTTCATTGTTGCAGCTTCCCCAGAAAAATAGCTTATAAGTTAGGAGTTATTTTATTTATTTATTTATTTTATGCCTTTATTGGTACATTGTAGTCTCACATTATAATGAAGTTCAGAGTGATGGGGACATATATACACACAGCCACACAGCACTTGGTGAGCTCCCCCCAGCTCCCTCTTCTCTCCCTCCCCTACCTTGTACATGATATTGAGATTGGTATTGGTAATTCCATACATGTACATACATCATGTGTTTCCTTCATTAATTCTCTCCCCCCCACTTTTCCCTACATCCCCACCATCACTTCACTGGGGTTTAGGAGTTATTTTAGATTCCAGGTAAATCTGACTCAATTTAGTATCTTCATTTTTATTTTATTTTATTTTATTTTATTTTATTTTATTTTATTTTATTTTATTTTTGTGGTACTAGGGATGGAACCCAGGGGCCTTCTACCTCTGGCTACATCTCCAGCCCTATTTTATTTCTTATTTGGAAACTTGCTAAGTTGCTGAGAGCCTCACTTCACTAAGTCGCTGAGGCTGGCTTTGAACCTGCAATCCTCCTGTCTCAGTCTCCCAAGCACTGGTATTACAAGCCTGCGCCACCATGTCTGGCGTATCTTCATTTTAAAATACATTATTGTTCAAAATAAAAATTATCTGTATTTTGGGGAGATATTAATGTGCTTCTTTAAAATATGATTTTGTAAGTTATTTTGAACAAACACAGGGAAATTTAGTGATTTTGACTGTAAGAGAAATTGAGATCAAGGTAGGTCAAAAGTTTAGCCAATATTAGCAAATTGTAAATGTTCTTCTGAATATGTTTAGTGCAAACATATATAGCAAGTATAAATTGATTCTTCATGCTTAAAAATAAGATCAAGAACATAATTTAATAATCTTCTAAACTTAAGGTAATAACTATGTGCATCATAAAATTTAGGTGTTTAATTAGGCTATGTGACCCAGTTTTTCAAAGCTTAAATGAAGAACTGTGCTAATACGGTTATTTACTGAGTTTTCCAACAAAGGAGGCGCTTGACCTTTGTGGCTTTCTCTTAACAGAGAAAACATATAGACAAAACAACATACATTTTATTCCAGAGGTGAACAGTTCTGCTCTATTTAAGGGATATGTATTTGGTTCTATCCCTTTTGCTTGATCTTTACTTCAGCCATAAGTTTGATATATTATTTGAAAAACCCAAATTTAAATTTGAGTTGTAAACTTGATATGATTAAACAAGTAGAATATTGAGAATTGGTTAAGCATTTATTGGTTGGTTTATACTAAACCTTGGATTGCATAATTATAGATGCATGTCTATTTATACATTATAATTGTCTGTGATATCATGAAATCTTCCTAGAGTGATATATTTACTAGGGTGAATATAAAAGAAAACAATCTTAGTTCAGATAGGATTATGTACTGTTGGAGTACTATCTCTTAGGTAGATTTAGTAGTCAAGGTTGTCTAGAGAGACAGAACCAACAGGATAGATGAGATAGAGATAGAGATATATAGAGAAAGAATTTATTAGGGGAATCGGATCAGGCAATTATAGACCCTGGGCTGACATCGGTGTGGCTCAACCCAAGGCCGAAGGTTTTAGAACCAGGGAAGCTGATGGTGTAACTCTCAGTCCAAGGCTAAAGGCCTGAGAATGCAGGGACCACAAGTCCTAGAGTCCCAAGACTGGAAAACCTGGAGCTCTCATATCTGTGAGCAGGAGAAGAAGAGTATCCCAGCCACAGAAGAAAGAATTTGCCTTGGGTGTATCTGTGAGGCTGTTTCCAGAAGAGATTAACATTTGAATCAATGGACTAAGACAGATCCACCTGCATTGCCCTAAGCAGGCATCATCCTTGGAGCACCAGAATAGAACAAAAACACAGAGGAGGTGAGAGTTGACTTTCCCTGCCTGTGCTGGATCATCCATTTTCTCCTGCTCTAGGACATCAGTGCTCCTGGTTTTTGGGCGGGGACTGGAAATACACCACCAACTTTCCTGGTTCTCCAACTTCTAGACAACAGATCCTGGGACTTCTCAGTCTCCATAATTGCATGAGCCAATTCCTCATAATAAATTTCTTTCTATCTATCTCTATATATCCTATCAGTTCAGTTTCTCTGGAGAGCCTTAACTAATGCAGTCCCTGTACACTGGTAAAGTCTAGGGAGATGCATATTACACGAAAATACAATTATAATTTCTGCATCATAGGATTATACATGAGGATTAAATGACTAGCCATGCCTGGCATAATATAGTCACTCAACAGAAGTGTATTGAATGATTATTAAAAATGATAGAACAGTACCAGAATGTTCCAGAACAAGTCTGCCTTCTTTAGAATGCAGGGTTTTATCATAAGAGCTGACTGTGAAATCTAGCTCTAAGATGAGTTCCATGATCTTGACAAATCACCTACATCCCTTTCCCTGCTTATTTTTCTGCATGGGGATATAAAATGTGGACTTTTTGGTGATGAATTTAGAAAATCTTTTTGCCACAGTCCGATGTCATAGAAAATGTGTTGCAGAATGCCTGATGTTATTATCATTTCCCTTTTGTGTTCTTTCTTTAGGTCCCAAGTGCACATTCCCTTAAATTCAGGTGCTCTGGCTTTGAATTCCCCTTTACTTCAAATCTAGTACTCATGTATTTATATTAATATACTCATGTTTATTCCTATTTAACAGCAATATACATTTTCTCCATTCTTTCTCTTATTTAACAACTTTATTGAAGTGTGTTACATACCATAAAATTCACACTGTAAGAATACAATTGAACAATTTTAGTAAGTTTAGAGTTGTATAACTTCCATTAAAATTCAGCTTTAAAACAATTCCATTTCTTCCAAAAGTTCCCTTGTGCCTGTTTATAGTAAATCCCTTTTTCCCCCACTCAGTGATATACATTTAAACACATACAATATATATTTCACAGATAATTACATTTATCCTCTGTTGTAGAATTTCAAAACTTTTCTAAAGGGGAGATACTGAGAAAATAAATGATTACTAAAGAAAGAAGCTGGAACCAGATAGCATAGTGACTAATCTTAAGAAAAATGTTCCTCCAACACTAGTTACTGTGTCTAATGTCTGACTTTTTCTGATGAGCTATAATAAGTCCCTTTAACTCTGTCTACGATGATAGCACTCTAAGGTGAGAAGATGTGATTATAAAGCAATAATCTTGGTTGGGTTGCCATGGGGGAAGGGTTGATTCCTTGACTCAGAATCTGAGTTCCTTGGCTTATGTGTTGGAAAAGAATTTCAGCATGAGCCAGTTGGAGACATAGACAGGGGTTTATTTGGGAAAGTAGAAAGTCCACATTCAAGGGAGAATGCAGGCCACCCCCAAAGTGAGAGAGGCCCTTTGGGAGGGCAGGGCTCTTCTTTACTAGGCGATTTTGTGAGGGTGGGCAGGAGGAGGCAGGTGGGGTGGCCTCAATTGGCAGTCACAAGGAGATTTAGGGGTTCTTGTCATCTTCTAGGTCCTGATCTTCACCATCTTAGCAGGTATCCATTTTGTTTAAACTGTTCAAGGACAGCTACCAATGTCTGAGAAAATTGCTCTCTTGAGTAGAGACCAAGGAGAACTTCTTTTGTGCGACCTCTGTTGTTTGATCAACAGATACCTCCGTGAGGATAGTCAACAGACACTTGGGAGTAACAGGCCTTGTCACCACTTCCATATTAAAGTTACATTTCCCTTGTTCTCCCTTATGTCACCTTTCTACCTGTTTATTTCCTCTGTCCTACCTTGGTGTTGTTGAGCACACCTCACAACCTGAGGTTGTGGTTTGCAGAAACCACAACATTTCTGCAAAGTGGAAGAACTGGCTTTCGTCTCTGTCTTTGCCCTTGACTGGTTGTGTGATGTTGGATAAGCAATTACACATCACTGAACTTGTTTCTCATCTGTAAAGTGGGAATGATTATTTTTTTATTGCTATATAGAGTTGTAACAGTAAAGAAAATATCTGTGAAAATACTTTGTGAGGCTGGGTGTAGTAGCGCATGTTTGTAATCCCAGTTCTTGGGAGGCTGAGACGGGAGGATCGTAGGTTGGAAGCCAGCCTCAACAATTTAGTGAGACCCTCAGCAATTTAGTGAGACCCTGTTTCAAAATAAAAACTGGGCTGGAGAGGTAGATTGAAGGTAGAGTGCCCCTGGGTTCAACGGCCAGTACCACACAAACACACACAAGAAAAGAAAATACCTTATGAAAAATGCTACACACAGATCAGTTTGTTTCTCCACCATCATTAATAAAGACCAACTGTGTTTACAGCTAACTCATTTTACCTAAGCTCTAGTACTGAGTCAATGAATTAATAAGGTAAAGTATTTTTCATCTGCATGTTTGCAGAGTCTGCGATTCATTAGATACAAGGCTGAAAGTAATTAACATCTACCTGAATTACATTTTTGCATCACTTCAATGACTGAAATCTTACTATTAGCAGTGCATGAAGAGAATTTATTGAAATTGTAATATAATTTCATCCTTAAGTCCCAGCAATAGAATGTTGGACTTTTCTGGATGAAAATTTCCAAGAACTTAAATCTTTCCACTTGAGAAAAAATTTTTTAAGTTGTTCGTGGTGGTCGGCAGGAAACATCCTACAAAGTCAGAGTTTCCTTGTCTGTCAAGGTTAAAAGCTCAATGCTATCTTGTCACATAGGGTAGAAGCAAGCTTCACGGATTGTCTTTAAGTGGAAAGAAATGGAATGGGGAATTTATGAAATTCTTCCAGTCCCACTTCTCAAACATCATTTCTGTTGGATTCCACAGCCGTTGAATGGAAACCATTGTTGATAAAGCCAGACAAGCCTTCCACAGCAGAGCTTTGCTCATCTTGTGCATGACAGAGGAAAGACTCTTTGCAGGCATACATCTCACAGCTTGAGAGGACTGAGCATTATAGATCTCAGGTTCTGTTACTGCCAGTTAGGGTGCTGTATTTACAGGTCAGCTGTCTTGATATTGTTTATAAAGAACATGTCTACTCAGGACCTGGATTTAAAAGTATGCGACATCAGTAAGATTTTTTTTCCCAATACGGATGTATCACTATCATCTTTCAGTTATTTTATTAACTCTAAATCACAGATGAAAAACTGATAATAGACATTTAATTCTCCCTCTTGCTTGTCCATTGCATTGGTGAGAGAGTCTTCTCCATTTCCCTCCTCCGGGGTTTCTTATTATGTGGGTAAATATTTATTTGTGTGTTTTCGTCTTGACCTTTGATTGTCTTTTATCGATTTTTAAAATATTAATTTACAAATAAAATATAAATGGTTTCCTACCACACTCAAAAATCAAACCTTCATCCCCTGACTTCCACCACCAACATGATTTAATACACCTCCACACTAGTTTAATTCTGCAAACCACGACTTCACCCATTCTTCTGGGCTTGTTTGTTTTTTGCTTTTTTTTTTTTTTTTGGTGCTGGGGGTTGAATCCAGGGGCATTCTACCTCTAAGCTACACTCCAGCCCAATTTTATTTTTTATTTTGTAAAACAGGGTCTCACTAAGTTGCGGAGGGCCTCACTAAGTTGCTGAGGCTGGCTGCGAACCTGCGATCCTCCTGTCTCAGTCCTCCAAGTACTGGGATTGCAGGCGTGCGGCGCCACCATGCCAGGCTTTGACAATTAAATTCTAACGTCCACTTGTTTTTTGCTTTTGCTTGTTCTTCCTACTTGAACAGTCTTAGCACCAATGGCCTCCTCTTGCTGGAATATTCACTCTAATCCAGCCATAGCTACTGCTGTTCAGTTTCCCTGGAAACAGACTGCGAGGTGGAAATTAGGATGCAGGGAGTTTATCAGGAAGTGCTCTCTCTGGGGTCCATGTTGCACAGGGGAGGGAAGCAGGGTGAGGCACAGAGAGAATCTGTGCCGCAGTGCAGCTCTGAAGGCCTCAGGCGACCCCACAAGGATGTTGGAAGTTGGGTTGGTCCCTTGGAGTTGGCAGGAGTCGGGTAGTGGGGATCAGACCTTTGTTCTTCACATTGATAGTTATGGAGTGTAAGATGCTTCTGGAAGGGGTGTGAGCTTCGGTAAGTCCACTCTCTTCAAAGAGGAGAATTTCAGAGACTAACAACTGAGCACTTCCAGGGAGCAGCACCTTCAGCAGTGGGGGGGGGTGTCCATCGAGCCTCAGAGAACTCTGAGCAAAGCATCATGGGGCCCGCCACCTGCCTTGTCCTGGTTGTGCAGATCTCAGCCTGAAATGTGACCCATTCAGAAAGGCTTTTCTTGATCGCCAAGGCAAATCCCCTCTCATTGGGTATGGGTGGAACTGGAGGCTAGAAGCTAGCTTCGCATCGATAGCAAAGGCGAGGAGATGGGTGAGATGCCACGGCCATGATTATGTTATGTTGCATAAGACTTTGTCTTGCCAGATGGAAGGAGAAAGACTCCCACCGTCCTGGAAGAGACAGCCATGCTGTGATGGCCACACAGCACAGAACCGTGGGCCCTGTTTAGGATGTGAGGACAATTCCGTCTGCCTGCCTGTGAGAAGCCAGGCCTCCTAGCCATCTGCCCTAAGGAAGTGAGTTCTACCAACAGACTAGGGAGCCTGGAGGAGTGCCCTGAACTGCAGAAGGAATGCAAAATCAAAACTGCAATGAGGTATCGCCTCACAGCTGTTAGAACTCCTGTCATCAGAAAGATAAGGCCGGGCGTGGTGGCGTACACTTGAAATCCCAGTACTTGGGAGGCTGAGACAGCAGGATCTGGGTTCACGGCCAGCCTCAGCTACTTAGTGAGGCCCTCTGCAACTTGTTTTTGAGACCCTGTTTCAAAATAAAGAATAAAAAAAATAGGGCTGGGGGTGTAGCTCAGAGGTAGAATGCCCCTGGGTTCAATCCCCAGTACTGAGAAAAAAACAAGAAAAAAAAAAAAACAAGTGCTAGCACAGATGTGGAGAAAAAGGAACCCTTGTAGGGGTTTGGCATTTGGTATAGCCATTATGAAAAACAATATGGAGTTTCCCCAAAATATTACAAATAGAAATACCTTCTGATCAGCAATCCCACTACTGGGTATATATGCAAAGAAAATAAGATCAAGAAGAGATATCTGCACTCCCTTGTTCATTGCAGTATTATTTCCCATGGCGGAGATAGGGAATCAACCTAAGTGCCCGTCCATGCATAAATGAATAAAGAAAATGTGATATGCATACTCAATGGACTATCAGCCTTAAAAAAGGCAATCCTGGTGTTTGTGACAACATGGAAGAATTTGGAGACATTATACTAAATGAATTAAGTTAGTCACAGAAAGATTCTGTGATGATCTCACTTATATGTGGAATCCAAAAAAGTCCAAGTCCTAGAAGCAGAGAGTAGAAGGGTATTTCCTAGGGGCTGAGGAATTTAGGACCTGGGGAGATGTTGGTTAAAAGGAACAAAATTTCAGTTATAAGATGAGCAAATTCTGGAGACCTTATGTACAGCAAGGTGACTACAGCAAGTAATACTGTACTCTATGCCTGAAATATGCAAAAAGGAGCCAGGTGTGGTGGCATACACCTGTAACCTCGGTCTTTAGAAGGCTGAGACAGGAGGATCACAGGTTCGAGACCAGTCTCAGCCATTTAATGAGGGCTTCAGCAACCTAGGGAAACTGTTTCAAAAAAAGATAAATAAATAAATAAATAAAAAGGGCTGGGGGTGTAGCTCAGAGGTAGAATGCCCCTGGGTTCAATCCCCAGTACCACACACACACACACACACACACACAAATGCAAAAAGTAGTTCTTAACTATTATCATAAAAAGGTAACTGTATGAAGTGATGGATATGTTAAATAGCTTGTTTGCTTGTGGTAGTCATTTCACAATCCATACCAAAACATCATATTGTACACTGTCAAAATATATAGTTTCTATTTGTCAATTGTTTCTCAATAAAGCTGGGGGGGGACAAGAATCAACCTGGCCAATACCTGATTACAATCTTTTTTTTTTTTTGCGGTACTGGGGATTGAATCCAGGGACATTCTACCTCCAAGCTACATCTCAGTCCTATTTTTTATTCTTTATTTTGAAACAGGGTCTCACTAAGTTGCAGAGGGCCTCACTAAGTAGCTGAGGCTGGCCATGAACCTGAATCCTCCCGTCTCAGCCTCCCAAGTACTAGGATTCCAAGTGTGTGTACCACCACACCGGCCCTGATTACAATCTTGTGAGATACAGATGATAGAGGACCGGGGAGGCCTGTCTTTTGACTCCCGACCCATGGAAAATGAGATGAGAAATTTGTGTTGTTTTCCATCACTAAATCTGTGGCAATAGAAAACTAAAACATGCAGTCTTTTATTCCCTATTCTATCATTCCATTTTAATTCTCTGCATGATACTTCATTCAATATTTTGTTTGTCTATTATCAGGATGGAAGCAACATGAAGACAGCGGCCGTGTTTGATGTATAGTTTTGTTTGTGGTAGGTTGATCAGTGTCAAGTGATGTGACTACATGTGGAAATACTTTTGTACCTCCGTCTGCACTTACTCTTCCTAGAGTTCATCTCTGTTGAAATCAGGGCCTGATCCTTCCAGTCCTAATCCTGTTCACTCATGTCTATGCATACAAAAGTACATACATGAAGCGATTTTTTTAATTGGTGCATTGTAATCATACATCTCGATAGGTTTCAGGGTGGTAGAAGTGTACATGCACACATTGATCAATTATCCCTCCCCTAATTCCCACCCCCTTCCCTCCTCCTTCCCTCCTTCTCCTGCTCAGCATAGTAGTTGACTTTGATATATTTGTGTATGTACATCCTGAGCATTAGGGTGTTTCCCTCTTCTCCCCTCCCGTCTCCCTCAGTTAGGTCGCCTTTTTTACTCATCTGAGGTTTTCTCCATCGACTTTGTCTGGAGTCCCTCCTACGCCCTATTCTCCCTAGCTTCTGCATATTAGGGAGTGCATCCAACTTTTCACTTTTTATGACTGACTAATCTCACTAAGCATAATGTTCTAATTCCATCCATTTCCCTGCAAATGATGTAATTTTGTTCTTATTGATTAATGTGGTTTTTGTTTTATGTCTTTCTTTGACTTCCTGTTTCCATTTAATATGTTGTAGAAATATTCCCACGTCCCTTCACGTCAGCTCCATTGTCTTTTAATGACTGTGTAACATTGCATACTATGGAGGCATTGTGATTTATTTAACATTTCCTTGATGGAAGGTAATTTCCATTTTAAAAACAATTTCACTCTTTTAAAATCATCTCTTTGCATGTAAATACACTGGATTTGGTGTGTAATAGATGCTAGATGGGATTGCTAGAGTAAAGGCAGTGTGTATTGCATTTTCATTGATTTTTTCTTACCTGAACTGTTTTTAATAATTTATTAAGAGATCGTGCCACCTGCAGGTCTTCCCCACCCCTCCTCCATCCCACAAACTTTTAGTGTTTCTCCAACATCTCTCTGATCACTCAATAAATGACCTTCTTAAAACTTGCAGTGTTTTCTTATAGTCTATCAAATAAAATCTCAATTCTTTAGTCCGGCAAGCCTACATTATTTTCCTAAACTTTTAGTCTCATTTTTAAGTATCCGTCTACCTGGCATGTTTTACTAGTAAGTTAATAGGAAGATCTGCTAGTCTCCATGCATCCCTGGCCATTTGTCTTCTATGTTTCTTCTTCTTCCTCTTTCTTCCCCTGGAAAGCTATCCTTGTCTCACCTCCTATTGTCCTTGCTTGGTCATGTGGCTCATACATTGTCATTTCTAATGAAATATTTCTTGAGTTTCCTAGTATGATAATCGTACCATCAGCGTTTTGGTGCTATAATGAAATACCTGACACAGGAAACTCATGAAGAAAAAGAGGTTTGTTTAATCACAGTTTCGGAAGTTCAAAGTTGAAAGGGCATACTGCAGGCTTAGTGAGGGTGACCACTTCACCGCGTCCCTTTATGTCACTATAGCAATGAGACACCACATGTAGGAGCAAGCAAGAGGCTGTGTCTTGAACCAGGAGCAGAGGAAGACCTGGGTCCCACAAGTCCCTTTGAGGGCATGCCCCCAATGAACTCTGAACCACCCAATAAGCCCCACCTCTAAAAGGCCCATCCTTCTTCCCAATAGCACCATCCCCGGGACCAAGGTTTTATCATGATGGACTCTTGGGGGACACAAACCATATTTAAACCATACCAGCAATACTTACTGGCCAGTATGCTTTTTTTTGGTTGTTCATGAACACTTTATATATTTGTTGTATCCTTTAATCCTCAAAACAACTCCTCAAAGGAGATAATAGCATATGTATCTTACAGATGAGTAAACTAAAGTTAGAGATTTTAATTGATGTACCAAAAGCCACTTTTCATTTTAAGTGACAGGGCTGTGGGGTGAAAGTTTCTAATTCTAAGTCCAGTGCACAGCCCACTGTACTACGGCTGCCTCTCTTTCCTTTATATTCCTAGAGTGCTGTGCTTGTGCTAGTCTAGTCTTTGATACTTACTCAATTCTGGTGTGCATTTAAAATATTATTTTTTCTCATATTCCCTTCTAGATTATATAATAAACTCCTTAATGTCAGGAGATGTCTTGTAATTTGATTTTAAACATTTCCCACCCTTCCTTATTCTCTCAGTTGTGTTAATTACAGAGCAAAGAAGGATTAAACTTCATACCAATTGTATTTAATGAGAAAATTCATATTCGTATAAAGTCATATTTGGGTCTGGGCCAGCCAAGCTCAGGGTTGTGTGTCTCCAGCAGTTGTGGTGCACAGTATATAAACAAGCAGGGCCCTCCCTGTCCAAGGTCAGTGGGCACATGGCTCCCAGGTATTCCAGCACATGTTTGAACCACTGTTTTTACTGACTAGTTTACAAGCAGCATAGATAGCAAAATTTCTAAATAATACCTCATGATCAGAAATCACTCTGAGGAACTCACCAGAGTCCCTTGCCTTGTCTCAGCACTTTGAGTCGCCTCCAGCAGACTGAAGATCAAATCCTCTCTCCATCACAGTGCTGGGAGTTGTCCTGGGGACGGAGTCGGGTGAGGCCACTGGGGATGCCTGGGCTTCTTCTGTTTTCTTTGTTATGGGACACAGCAAAAATCCTGTTTGTATTCAAAGAAATCTGTGAAACCACCCATGCATGGGACAAACCACCAATCCAAACAAAAACTGAAGATAATCTCTGTGTATTTGCTTGAGAAATATTTCATATATTGACTTGTTTCCTGACATATAAAATATCAGGGATTATTCCTTTTTTCTATCCTCTCAAGATGAATAATTTGATGAGAAAACTGATTCTAAGTTGAATTAAGATGGAGCCATCAGTTAATTACTGCTTACATCTGTACCAATATCTTATCTGTCTTTCTATCCACCTGACAATTAAATCAAATAAATTGCTCCAGGTTGTGACCAGGTCTTTTTTTTTATATATATATTCATTTATTGGTGCAGTGTAATTATACATTTTGATACACATCAGGGTAGCAGCATTATACATGCACACATTGCTCATTTAGCCCTCCCTCCAATCCCACCCTATTCTCTCCCCCTTCCCTCCCTTTCATGCTCTGCATAATGATTGAGTCTTATAAGTTTGTGTATATACATCATATGCTATAGTGTGTTTCTCTCTACCCCCCTCCCAACTCCCTCAGTTAGGTCACCTTCTTTGTTCATCTAAAGATTTCTTTTTTCTTTGTTGGGAGTCCCTTCTAAGTCCCATTCTATCTAGCTTCCACATATTAGGGGGGACATCGACTTTTCACTCTTAGTGACTTACTAATTTCACTTAGCATAATGTTCTCCAGTTCTCTCCATTTCCCTGCAAATGACGTAATTTTGTTCTTCTTTGTGGCCACGTAAAATTCCATTGTGTACATATCCCATAGTTTTGTTATCCATTCATCTGTCGATGGACACCTTGGCTGGTTCCAAAGTTTGGCAATTGTGAATTGTGCAGCTATAAACATAGATACACATGTATTAGTCTGGTAGTTTGGTTTGAGTTCTTTTGGGTAGATGCCTAGAAGTGGTATTGCTGGGTCATAAGGTAGCTTCATTCCCATTCTTCTGAGGATCCTTCACACTGTTTACCACAGTGGTTGCACTAATTTGCGATCCCACCAACAGTGTGGTAGAGTTCCTACTTCTCCATAACCTCGCCAGCATTTGTTTTTTGTGTTTTTAATGATTGCTATTCTAATTGGTGTTAGGGGAAATCTCAGGGTAGTTTTGATTTGCATCTCTCTGATTGCTAATGAAGTTGAACATTTTTTCATACATTTATGGGCCATTTGTATTTCTTCTTCTGTGAAGTGTCTATTTAGTTCACTTGCCCATTTTTTGATTGGGTTATTTGTTTTTTTAGTGGTGATTTTTTTAAGTTCTCTGTATATTCTAGATATGAGTCCTCT
>PVJS01055601.1:0-12604 GCA_004027185.1 Glis glis
ACAGGGTCTTGCTAGGTTGATGAGAATCTCACTACTTGCTGAGACTGTCCTTGAACCTGAGATCCTCCTGTCTCAGTCTCCCACGCCCAGCACATTACTTCTTTTTAAAACCATAATAACAAGCCCAGCATGGTGGCACACGCCTGTAATCCTAGTACTTGGGAGACTGAGACAGGAGGATCACAGGTTTGAGACCAGCCTCAGCAACTTATTGAGACTCAGCAACTTAGCAAGACCCTGTTTCAAAATAAAAAATACAATAGGGCTCAGGTGTAGCTCAGAAGTAGAATGCCCCTGAGTTCATTCCCCAGTACTAGACACACACACACACACACACACACACACACACACACACACACACAAACATAATAACAGTACTGAAAAAACACAGATATGTTTGGAAAGTCTAAAAACTTTCCTCCCCCACTTTAGAAAATGTTTTGACAAGCAATAAACAGATTCCCTTCTTTAAAAAACGATTACGCCCATCACGATTGCTCCAGCTGTCATTGTTTTACTATAAAAATAGTTACAAATCAATGTTCATTTAACAAAAGTAAAAGTTTTTAATTTTTAATTCTAGCACTATTAAGAAAAATGGATTAACTATCCTAAATGCAAATATAAAGCCAATTTGAGCAATAATATTGAAAACTGAATCATTATTTCTTATAGTCATTACCTTAGTTACTCAATTTATAGAACTATTTTGTTTTTATCCAGCTGAGACTACCATGATTAAACAAAAAAAACCTAAACTAGATTAGATTACGTTTAATTAATTTCCCACATTCTGAAAATATTTTAAGTATAATCATCTTTTGGCTTAATTTCCTCTAAAATTATCGAGGGCAGCAAGCTATGAGAATTAGTGAAAGGGTATGCTTCAGTTAAAGTATATGGCTTACACTCCATTTCTGTAAATAGCTTCATATCAAACAGGCTCTTTTTTTATGTGCAAAGTCTTAAATTCAAAATAAAATGTATTTAGGGCAAAACATTTTGAAATATTCTTCCCATCACTAAGGGACAAACGACACTTTTCAATATCTAACTTATTTTTCAGACTGAGGAGGAATAGTTTGTTGTGATCATAAAATTTAAACATTTGAAAAGTTAACCCAAAATTCTCATGAAATATATGTGGGCTCCCAGCACCTAGACTACTTACTGGCCTTGGAGCTACACGCCAGACAGAGCTGAGTTCATCCAGCACTTAGTCAGTGAATCGATTGGGGGTGAAACGACTGCAAGAGATACCAAGAACCCATGTTTACCAACCTCCCCCTTACAATTCCTCCGATGCTTTCATTTTTCACTATTTCAAGATATCAAAATAAAATATAAAGCACCTTATGAAGCCACTTCATTTGCCTTCAGATCTGACTTACAGAGCAGCAGATGTTATACTAAACTATTTATTTTTCAATCCCAGCACCATGGGATTGAACGTTACTGAATCCTAAAACTTGCCCACGCTCTCGCGTGAGGCCTCCTCCACTGGGCTCTCAACGGCAAGATGTTCTGGTTCATTCTATCTCATTTGAAAACCAACTTTCTCCTTGTGTTGTCACAGTGACAAACTCGATTAAGGAGGTACAAGATACAAAAGTAAGCATGACGATGCTAAACAGTGAGCTGTCGGGCTGCTCCATTACAGTTGAGATGAAATCCTATGACGTATCACTGTCATATTTCAAAAGCATTTCTTTAGTCAAAATGAGACAGGATGATGAAGGCTGTCACTTAGCACCAGCACGCGGCTGCAGGCTTTGCTTCAGGTTTCAGGGCGACTCCGGTGTCAGGGGGCTGACTAAGCATTAATGGTTTGTGGCTCTTCAGCTTATGAGCCAAGGTCATAAATATAGCTTCCACGTGGTCATTATCGTTGGGGTTCTTAGCGGAGGTCTCAAACAAAGGCATACTGTGTGTGTCGGCGAACTTCTGTGCCAAGTCTGTGGGCACCTGAATGGCACTCCTCAAGTCACACTTGTTTCCCACGAGAATCCGTGGTATGTCACTCGCTAGCAAGTGCTGCTTGCACTCCTCTATCCACGAGGGCAGGCTGTGAAAACTCGCCATGTTGGTCATATCGTACACGAAGACGACAGCATGGACGTTTCTGTAGTAGTGCTGCACCATGCTCTTCCTGAATCGCTCTTGTCCTGCTGTGTCCCATAACTGGATCTGCAAGGGAAAAAGAGGAAACTCAAAGTTCCATTTCCAGTATACATGTTGAGAAACATCATCGCCTTCCCGTGGCCTCACGCGGGAACTGCCCCCTTCCAGAACCTCCGTCCAGGGCTCGCTGTGGGGTCTCCATTTGGCGACACTAGTCTAGTGAGCTTGCAACTAGATCATATACAAGTGTCAAAACAGATACTTCAACTTAGCATTTTCTAAATTTCTGTAAATCAAATTTGTATGGGTAAAATTATACCTCAAAATTTTCCCTTAAAATGTTAGGAGAAGCCAAGAATGGTGGCGCATGCTTGTAATCCCAGTACTTGGGAGGCTGAGAAAGGAGGATCGCAGGTTCGCGGTCAGCCTCAGCAACTTAGTGAGGCCCTCCGCAACTTAGCAAGATCCTGTTTCAAAATAAAAAACAAAAAAGAGTTTCAAAATAAAAAACAAAAAAGAGATGACGGTAGCTTGCCATGGTGGCACACACGTGTAATCCCAGTATGTGGGAGGCTAAGACAGGAGGATTACAGGTTCAAGGCCAGCCTCAGCAATTTAGTAGGGCCCTCCACAACTTAGTGAGACCCTGTTTCAAAATAAAAAATAAAGCCAGGTGTGGTGGTGCACACCTATAATCCTAGTAATGGAGGCTGAGACAGGAGGATCACAGGTTTACAGCCAGCCTCACCAATTTAGTGAGGCCCTCTTCAACTTAGTGAGACCCTATTTCAAAATAAAGAATAAAATAGGGCTGGGGGTGTAGCTCGGAGATAGAATGCCCTTGGGTTCAATCTCCAGTATCCCCCCCACAAAACGTTAAGAGAGAGCTAGGCGTGGTGGCATATGCCTGTACTCCCAGTACTTGGGAGGAGGATCACAGATTCGAGACCAGCATGTGCAACTTAGAGAGACTCTGTTTAAAAAAAAGTAAAATATGGCTAGGGGTGTGGCTGGGATGTAGAATGAATAACCCTGAATTCAATCCTCAGTAACATACACACACACACACACACACACACACACACACACAGAAACATATGTCAGATTTTAATAAATGTATTAAGCTTTAATTCCTATAAATAAATAGTTACTATATGCTTCTTTCTACCTTTCCTAGTCTAATTTAAAATATTTGGACATAGGAAACATGGTGACAGGAGGAGGACTGCAGGTTTGAGGCCAGCCTCAGCATTCAGCGAGACCCTCAGCAAGCCAGGGAGACCCTGTTTCAAAATAAAAAAGTTTAAAAAAAGGGGCTGAGGGTGTAGTTTGGAGGTAGAATGCCCGTGGGTTCAATCCCTAGTACAAAAAATATGTTTAAGCCGGGCGTGCTGGCGCACGCTTGTAATCCCAGTACTTGGGAGGCTGAAACAAGAGGATCACAGGTTTGTGGCCAGCCTCAGCTACTTAGTGAGGCCCTCTGCAACTTAGTGAGACCCTGTTTCAAAATAAAGAATAAAAAATAGGGCTGGGGGTGTAACTCGGATGTAGAATGCCCCTGGGTTCCATCCCCAGTACGACACACAAAAAAAGAAAAAATATGTTTAAAAACAAAACTCATGAACACTCTCACCTCTACTCCCCGTTCACTCTGAAGGCCTGCTCTCCTCCAAGCCTGAATTTTTTTTTTTTTTTTTTTTTTTTTTGCGGTACCAGGGATTGAACCCAGGGGCGTTCTACCTCCCAGCTACACCCCCGGCCCTATTTTTTATACTTTATTTTGAAACCGGGTCTCACGAAGTTGCAGAGGGCCTCACTAGGGAGAGAGAGAGAAAGAGAGAGAGAGAGAGAGAGAGAGAGAGAGCGCTGAGGCTGGCTGGGAACCCAGATCCTCCGGTCTCCGCCTCCCAAAGTACTGGGATTACAAGCGTGTGCCACCACGCCCGGCTTCCATAAAGCTAGTATGTCTTAAAGCCAGGACTTCAATCTTGGCAGCTTAGCTCTGTAAAGCATGCAGCGTTGCCCAGTCTAATACCCATTTCCACTTCTGTCAAAACACTTCATTGCTGGGTGTGGTGGCGCATGCCTGTATTTCCAGCACTTGGGAGGCTGAGACAGGAGGATTGCAGGCTCGAGACCAGCATCAGCAACTCAGCAAGACTCTCAGCACCCTAGCAAGACCCTGGTTTAAAATTAAAAAATTAAAACAGGGCTGGGGGTGTAGCTCAGAGATAGAATGCCCCTGGGTTCAATCCCCAGTACCGCACACAAACACAAAAAGGTCAAGTCAGGTGCTAAAGGGAGTTCACATAGGGAAGAAGTAGAGCAGAAACGGGAGGGAGGATGCACTGCTTGGCAGAGTGGGAAGGTGAGGGGAAACTCAGGATCAGAAACATTAGCTACACTATAAGATACCCGGAGGAAATTAATAGGAAATAAAGTTAGAAGAGCAGCCTAGAAGCCAGACACGGTGCTGCACGCCTGTAATCCCAGTACTTGGGAGGCTGAAACAGGAGGATCACAGGTTCACTGCCAGCCTCAGCTACTTAACCAGGCCCTCTACAACTTTGTGAAACTCTGTTTCAAAATAAAAACTAAAATCTGGGCGTGGTGGCGCACACTTGTAATTCCAGTACTTGGGAGGCTGAGACAGGAGGATCACAGGTTCGCGGCCAGCCTCGGCTACTTAGTGAGGCCCTCTGCAACTTACTGAGACCCTGTTTCAAAATAAAGAATAAAAAAAATAGGGCTGGGGGTGTAGCTCAGAGGTAGAATGCCCCTGGGTTCCACCCCCAGTACTGCAAAATAAATAAATAAATAATAAAATAGGACTGGGAGTATAGTTCAGAGGTAGAATGTCCCCTGGGTTCAATCCCCAGTACCACAAAACAAAACAAACAAAAAACCAGATGTGGTCATGAAAGCCTATAATCCCAATACTTGAGAGGCTGAGACTAGAGGATTGTAGGTTCGATACTAGCCTCAGCAACTTAGTGAGACTGTTTCAAAATAAATAAATAGCTGGGCACCGTGGTGGCGCACGGTTGTAATCCCAGTACTTGGGAGACTGAGACAGGAGGATCCGGGTTCATGGCCAGCCTCAGCTACTTAGTGAGGCCCTCCACAACTTAGTGAGACCTTGTTTCAAAATAAAGAATAAAAAATAGGACTGGGGGTGTAGCTCAGATGTAGAATGCCCCTGGGTTCAATCCCCAGTACCGCCAAAATAAATAAATAAATTGATTTAATTTAACTTAATAGGGCTGGGGGTATAGCTCAGAGGTAGAATGCTCCTGGGTTCAATCCCCAGTACCAAAAAAAAAAAAACTCAGCAGGCTTAGTGGCACCCACAATGAGGCCCTCCCCCACGCCAGGAGCAGCGCGAAGGCGGCCATTGGCTGTGGAGCAGATGTGAGCACCAGGCACTTGTGCTTCCAGCCTTCAAGAGTGCCAGCTAGACCTCTGGAGACCTCTGCGACCCGGCTGGGGTGAGGACCGGGTGAAGGTGTGCACGAAGCACCTAGTTCATATCTGGTAACCTGAAAGAGCCTGCCTTTCATGGTAGCTCTAACAGTGGTTTCTGTCCTTTTCACCATGAGTTCTGCAGCTGCGCACCAAAAGAAGAAAACAGAGGTAGAAGAGGGCATGAGTAGAAGCCAAAGGGGAGAGAGATTCCTCCAAAGAGGGGAGTGGAAAATTGGTTACAGATTAATCGGGTTCAATTATTTTTTTGTACGGGGGGTTGAACCCAGGGGCATTCTTTTTTTTTTTGTGGTACTGGGAATTGAACTCAGGGGCATTCTACCTCCAGGCTACACCCCCAGCCCTCTTTTATTCTTTATTTTGAAACAGGGTCTCACTAAGTTGCAGAGGTCCTCACTTAAGTTGCTGAGGCTGGCCACGAACCTGCAATCCTCCTGTCTCAGCCTCCCAAGTACTGGGATTATAAGTGTGTGCCACCACGCCCAGCCTCAGGGTTCTACCTCCCAGCTACACCCCGAGCCCTTTTTATTTTGAAACAGGGTCTCCCTATGTTGCTGAGGCTGGCCTCCTCCAACCTGTGAGCCTCTTGTTTCAGCCTCCTAAGTACTGGGATTACACGTGCCACGTGTCCAGCGAGGTGCAAATTTTAAGAGATACTAATATTGAAGAACTATAGAGCATGGCGAGTGTGTCAGGTCAAACACTTAACTCCTGAGGCGAGGGCTGGCGGGGTAAGTGTGCCCGAGTGAGACACAGGTGCGATGGATCTGAGCGCTCAGAGTTGATCCCCTTGATTGGGAAGAGTAAGTAGAAAACGTTTTCTTTCTTTTTTCCCCCCTAGGTTTATTCCTCCTGAGCCTTAGTGCAACATGTTATATTGATAGGGACCTGGACACTGAGATTCATTCTTTTTCTTCTTTCTGAGGCCCTTGCCAACTGTAAGACTAGAGAGATTCTGTGGTTGAAAAGACTACAAACATATTTTGAGATGTCTGGGAGAAAAAGATCTAGCAATGTTGGAAATTTAAGAGAAAAAACACAAAACTTTTTTTGAAGTGTCTTTTTTTTAACTGAAAAGTGATGTAAAAAGCTGTATTCCATGTGATACTGCTGCTCCGTTACTGCTCCTGCGCTACATCTCAGGTGCTGCTGGAATGCTCACACCGTGTTCATGTTATCTCTTTGGAAAATTGTGAGCCTGCTCTGAAATGACATTTTTTACAATTTTTCTGTCTTTTTTTTTTTTTAGAACTGGGGATTGAACCCAGAGGCATTCTACATCCAAGCTACACCCCCAGCCCTATTTTTTATTCTTTATTTTGAAACAGGGTCTCACTAAGTTGCGGAGGGCCTCACTAAGTAGCTGAGGCTGGCTGTAAACCTGTGATCCTCCTGTCTCAGCCTCCCAAGTACTGGGATTACAAGCATGCACCACCACGCCCGGCAATTTTTTTTGTCTTAAAGTCAGAAAACTCTGTATTACTTTGTGAATATAGTGACATCTAGACATCATTTATTTGATGAAAATGAGACGTTGTGTTAAATGTTTTTGTATCATGGACTGGAAAATTTTCAGAGACCATGTCTTACAGCAGTGCCCTTTCAGGATCAGATGAAATGTAAGAAAGTCTATATTTGCTAAGCTATTTCTAGGCACTACATACATATAATTGAAAGTGGAAGCCAGGTGTGGTGGCACACGCTTGTAATCCCAGTACTTGGGAGGCTGAGACAGGAGGATCACAGGTTCGCAGCCAGCCTCAGCTACTTAGTGAGGATCTCTGCAACTTAGTGAGACCCTGTTTCAAAATCAAGAATAAAAAATAGGGCTGGAGGTGTAGCTTAGAGGTAGAATGCCCCTGGGTTCAATCCCTGGTACTGCCAAAAAAAAAGAAAAGTGAAATTATTTACAGCATTTTGGGAGCTGAGTAGAATTATAAGAATCTCAATGTCCAGGTCCCCAGAAATACATGGTTTGACTAAAGCTCAGGAGGTTTTTTTTGGATTGAACCCAGAGGCATTCTACCTCCAAGTTACACCCCCAGCCCTTTATATTTTTTTTATTTTGAAACAGGGTCTCGCTAAATAGCTGAGGCTGACCTTGAACCTGCATTCCTCCTATCTAAGCTTCCCAAGTACTGGAATTATAGGTGTGTGCCACCATGCCTGGTTTGTTTTGTTTTGTTTTTTCATTCTCCTTATAGGACCATTCACCTTATAGGGGAAACTGCTTGAACATTTCAATAACTTACTTATTTGCAGTGGTAGAAATGAAATTTTGCCATGCTCAATACGAGATGTTAATATTAACTAAAGGGAAATAATCACGTTCCCCAACCCCCAATGGTAAATCAAACATCTAATGAGTAACTGCTAGCAAAAAAAAGAAAAAAGAAAAAGGCATTTTGTTAAGTACAAAGCATTACATCAAGCCGGGCGTGGTGACGCACCCCTGTAATCACAGTACTTGGGAGGCTGAGACAGGAGGATCACAGGTTGGAGGCCAGCCTCAGCAACTTAGGCCCTCAGCAACTTAGTGAGACCCTGTTTCCAAATAAAAAAAATAAAATAGGGCTGGGGTTGTAGCTCAGAGGTAGGATGCCCCTGGGTTCAATTCCTAGTGCCACATACATACATACACACACACACAAAATGGTTGGGAAAAAGATGGTTAAGAGTAAGATTTCATAACAAATGATATTACATGAAATTCAAAATCCACCCTGGCTGTCCTACTCCTCCTGTGGCCCCTCCCCTTTGTTCCCTACATCAAGTTAGCCTTCTGCCTATACGGTTTCTGTCAGTCCTGTCCTCAGAATCCTACCTCAAGTGTTTATCTCAAACCTCTGCACTGACACTGCACTCAGTTGATCTCCCAAGCCTAATCTTCAGTTAATCATTTTGTACACTGTTGCCCAAAATGCCAGATTAGCCTTGTTCTTCAGGGAGGTTAATCTCCCTACCTCAGATGCCCTGGGTGGTTATCACACCATAAAGTTCCCGTTACTATAAACACACGCCTTCCTCCATCTTCCTCCAGACTGCATTTCTAATCTGTCTGTTTTCCTTAATTTAATTTACTTTTTATGTATGGTACTGGGAATTGAATCCAGGGGCATTCTACCTCTGAGTTATACCCCCAGCCCTATTTTATTTTTTGTTTGGAAGTTGCTGAGGCTGGCTTTGAACCTGTTACCCTCCTGTCTCAGCCCCCCAGGTAATGGGATTACAGGCTTTCATGACCACTTCTGGTTTTTTTGTTTGTTTTGTGGTACTGGGGATTGAACCCAGGGGACATTCTACCTCTGAGCTACACCCCCAGCCCTATTTTATTTTATTTATTTTTATTTTTTTGCAGTACTGGGGATTGAACCCAGGGGCATTCACCTCCAAGATACACCCCCAGCCCTATTTTTTATTCTTGATTTTGACACAGGGTCTCACTAAATTGCGGAGGGCCTCACTAAGTAGCTGAGGCTGGCCACGAACCTGGTTCCTCTGGTCTCAGCCTCCCAAGTACTGGGATTACAAGCGTGCACCACCACACCCAGCTTTTATTTTGAAACAAAGCCCCTCCTGTGATAACCCATTAATCCAAGAATGGATTATCCTATTACCATCAACCCATTAACGGATTAACTGGTTCAGGCCGACTAAGGCCCTGTAAATGATCATTTCTCAAAGACACCAAATCCATTTACCATTAACCTGTGAACCTGGGGATTAAGTTTCCAACACACAGATTTGGGGGAACTTATTCAAACCACAGCACCACCCTTATCTTTTCATAGGTTCAGGTTTGAACCCAGGTTGGTTGGGCTCCAAAGCCAGAGAACCTTCTTCCAGAACTCCTGCTTCTCCCCAGTTAAAACTCTCAAACTTCAGAAGTCCCGTTATTTTCCTCCACTACAGGATTCTGGGCCTAACCTAATTTTGGTGAAGAATATTCTGACTCTCCTTATTCTCTTTTCCTCTGCAACGTACACATGTGTGTGTGTATGTCTGTGGGGGGTGGGGGGTAGTGTTGGGGATCGAATCCAGGGCCTCATGCATGCTAAGCAGTCCCTCTTGGAAGATGAAAAATTAGTGCAAAATTAAAACATAAAGGGGCCTGGAGAAGGATTGATTTCTTTTAACTCGACCTATTTCTCTTTAACCATTATTAGTAGTAAAAGCCCTTTGTGGGTGGGGTAGGGCAGTGACTTGGAAACTGAAAAATATGTGTGGGTTTTTTTGTTTTTGTTTTTTGCAATACTAAGGATTGAACCCAGGGGCATTCTACCTCTGAGCTACACTCCCCTATTTTTTATTCTTTGTTTTGAAACAGGGTCTCACTAAGTTGCGGAGGCCTCACTAAGTAGCTGAGGCTGGCTGTGAACCTGTGATACTCCGGTCTTAGCCTCCCAAGTACTGGGATTCCAAGAGTGCACCACTACGCCCGACTAAAATAGATGTTCTTGCCTTCAGGATGTAAGGGTAGTAGCCCAGCACGATGGAGTACACTTGTAATCTCAGTACTTGGGAGGCTGAGACAGGAGGATCATGGATTTGAGGCCAGCCTCAGCAACTTGGTGAGACCCTGTTTCAAAATAAAAAATAGAAAGGGCTGGGGGTGTAGCTCAGAGGTAGAATGGCCCTGTGTTCAAGTCCCAATACCCCCCCAAAAAATACAAGGGTAGGATGACTGAAGCAAGCCTACCCCCACCATCCCCACGCCGAAGGCAGTAAGGACGGTCACTAAGCTAGAGCAAGAAGTAAAGGCAGTGGTGTAAGGAAGGCAGGGTTAGGGTCATTCCCGGCTTCCGCGTGTTTTAAGGAGTGGCATCAGGTGGCGTGTAGTGGTGGCTTGCAAGAAAATGTGAAGGTTTACACCATGAGGTCTCAGCCTTCAGACTGATCTTCATTCTCCAATGACCCTACTCCAACCCCTGGGGACCCCAGCCCTGCCCCCTGCAGGCCCACTACCTTCTCTGCTATTACTATTATTCAGTGTCCCCAGTCTCAGAAGCCACCAATCATGACTTAAAGGGAAGAAAGAACTGGGAAAGGATCCAAGCTGGCATTCAGAGATGTGCTTTTGAGCTGGGTGTGGTGGTGCATGCTTGTAACCCCAGCTACTAGGGAGGCTGAGGCAGGAGAAGCCCAAGTTCAAAGCCAGCCTGGGAGCTGGGCATGGTGGTGTATGCTTGTAATCCCAGTGCTTGGGAGGCTGAGACAGGAGGATCACAGGTTCACGGCCAGCCTCAGCTACTTAGGGAGGCCCTCCGCAACTTCGTGAGACCCAGTTTCAAAATAAAGTATAAAAAAAAATAGGGCCAGGGGTGTACCGCAGAGGTAGAACACCTCTGGGTTCAATCCCCGGTACCGCAAAAAAAAAATAAATAAATAAGTAAATAAAATAAAGAATAAAAAATACGGCTGGGTAGGACGCCCCTGGGTTCCATCCCCAGTACAGAAAAAAAAAAAAAAAAGCCAGCCTGGGCAATTTAACTAGACTCTGTCTGAAAATAAAAAGGGCTGGGGATGTAGCTCAGAGGTAGAGGGCTTGCCTAGCATACAGGAGGCCCTGGGTTAGAGAAAGAGAGATGCTTTTGACAGCCCAAGTAGGAACTATCATTCTTGTTTCTGTGGGAAAACGGGTTAAAGAAACCACCGTAGCAAAACTGTAAGCAAGATCCTAAGTACTTCCTCAAAGGCAACAGGCTCTCGGGGCAGTGTTCGAATGAATGCTTACTGAGGAACATTTACCACGGGAATTCTCTCCGCTTGTTCGATTTCCCCGTTTTCCCTTTGGTCCCCCTGCACCGACTCCCCACCCAGCAGCACACCAAACGCCCATCAGGCCGGGAATGCCGCCTGCACTCTTGATTCTCTGAGTGTGGTCCACGGACTCGCCGCATCTGCATTATCTGGGAGTTTACCAAATCACAAATCTGCATTTTAGAAACGCAAGACCACCAGGCAAGTTGCACGCACATTAAAGTTGGAGAAACACTGCCTTAGAGATGGTGCCCAATGTAAATCTTTCCAATCTCTACATCAGCGTGAGGGAATAAAACATGCAGCGCCAGTCCCGCCGGGGCCCGAGTGCGCTCGCGGGGTGGGCACTGGCCGTGCGGGGTGCCCTCCGCCGCCCGCCGCTCACCTTGATGCGCTCGCCGTCGATCTCCACCGCGCGCTCTCGGAAGTCCACCCCGATCGTGGCCTCGGTGCGGTCGGGGAAGCGGCCGGCGCAGAAGCGGTAGGTCAGGCAGGTCTTGCCCACGTTGGAGTCGCCGATGACGATGATCTTGAAGATGCGGGAGCGGGCCGGAGGCAGACCGCCCGCCGCCCCGGGCGCCGAACAGCTGGACGACCAGCTCGCCTCGAGCGACGACTCCATCTCCGCAGCCATGCTCCGGGCCCGCCCAGGCGCAGGCGCCGGAGAGCAGACGCGGCGGGGCGAGGGGACGACGCCACGGCAGCGAGCGCAGCCTCCCGCCGGCCCGACTGCGCCACGACCCCGCGCCGCGGCCGCCGCCCGCCCGCCGGCCCCGCGCGCATGCGCACTGCGCCCGCGCAGGTGTGGCGCCCCCTGCCGCCGGCTGCGGGGACGCGCGGGCGGGCGGCGGCCCGGGTCTGCACCTTGCGCAGCTCGGCCCCGCCACGTCCAAGGCTGCAGCCCTCCGGAGGAAGCCGGGGCGGGGAGAGCCGGGCGGCGCGGAGGAAGGAGGCGCCTCCGGGCTCCCTCTCGCGAGAGGCCGCAGAGCCGCGGCGCGCGGGGCGGGGCGCCCGAGCCTCCGGCTTCTGCAGGGCGGCTGGGCCGCGGAGCTGGCGGCGGGCTCGGGCCTGCAGCGGCGCGGGCTCCGGGCGCGGAGTCGGGGCGCCCTCGGAAGCGAGCTCCCCGGCCCGCAGTCGGGGCGCGCTGGTGGCAGTGAGCCGCGTGCCCCAGGCCATGGGAGGCAGGCCGCGGGATCCTGGCTCCCCGAGCTCGCCAAAAAGTAGGGCGATCAGCCGGGCG